>CM072517.1:69213103-69365603 GCA_036898135.1 Oncomelania hupensis
CAGCCCGGTTCCAGAGCGGGGGCACGATGCTGTACCGACCCGTATCATCTGGGGTTCAAACTTTCAACACCAACAAAGATGAATGGCCGCTCAACGAACCAATGCCCAAAATGGAAGCCGCCTACCAGGTATTTTTCGTTTTCAGTCCTTCGGGTTTTAGGGGAGGCGCGCACTTGGCAGAACGTTGGCTTTGTGTCCTGGCTCAGTTATTAAAGTAGCTGTAGAATACATTGCTTGCATCCAGAGGTCTGGCATAGACGTCACGGTAGGGGTTTCGTTTCGTCTGCTAAATTAGAGTCCCCGGACACTTTGCGCATATAGGGGACGTCGGTATGGGTGCCTAGCGTGGTGGGACCGGGTAGCTCAGTTGGTAAGAGCGTCTTGCTAGTAACCGAAAGGTCGCTGGTTCGAATCCCGGATTGGTCAACGTGTGATCATATTATTTTCCCCTTTACCAACAACTGGCCCGCTGGTGTCAGTATAAATCGGTCCAGTAGTCACCTATATGCGAAAGTGTCGTGTGACTATAATCTACAAACAACGTGCCTAGCGTGAAGTTGATATATCGACGTCTGTCAGCTGCCAGAATCGATTTCAGTGCATTCTGAGCTGACTGTAGGGTCATCCAAGTAGTTCAGGAGAAGAAATAATGAAGAAAGAATGTTTATATTGTTCAGTGTTGCAGTGTGGTAGGCCCTACCACAAAGCGTCTGTTGTGTTGCTAATGAAGGTGAAATTACGAGTTGATTACAGTTGATAGGCGTAGTGCACTGAACACGGGGTTGGTGCCTGTGAACTTACCCCACTGCTTGGAAGATCACAGGATGGGGTGTGTGGGGGGATTGTGCAGGGAGGGAAAGGAGAGAGGCTGAATGGTTGGCTTTGTGTTAAGTTCAGCTGGGAGCTGAGATGAATGGTTGAATGGAAGTTTGGTGTTACTTCTTTTTATGAACTGATATCTTATTCTGTATTGACTGTATTGTGTGAATGTGACTGTCAGTGATTGTTGTACACTACACTGTATTGACTGTATTGTGTGAATGTGACTGTCAGTGATTGTTGTACACTGTACTGACTGTATTGTGTGAATGTGACTGTCAGTGATTGTTGTACACTGTACTGACTGTATTGTGTGAATGTGACTGTCAGTGATTGTTGTACACTGTACTGACTGTATTGTGTGAATGTGATTGTCAGTTATTGTTGTACACTGTATTGACTGTATTGTGTGAATGTGACTGTCAGTGATTGTTGAACACTGTACTGACTGTATTGTGTGAATGTGACTGTCAGTGATTGTTGTACACTGTACTGACTGTATTGTGTGAATGTGACTGTCAGTGATTGTTGTACACTGTACTGACTGTATTGTGTGAATGTGACTGTAGTGATTGTTGTCACTGTACTGACTGACTGACTGTATTGTGTGAATATGACTGTCAGTAATTGTTGTACACTGCCAAATACTGTTTCCTTGCTGTTTGTTGGGCGGTGGGGGGTGGGTGGGGGGGGGTTGGGGGTCGAGCGAGTATCTAATTCTGATTCGGGGCTTGTTGTGGATTTTTTGTTCTTTTCGCTATCTTAGCCCTAAATTATTTCATTCCTAAGTTTACCCCATGCAAGCGTGTACGCCTGAATCCTGGTCCTCGTTGTATTAACTTGTCATGCACGTGATTTCGCAGTCGAGCGGAGAGGCGAAATTTCTGGGAGACACGCCCATCGCCAAAACGGAGTGCTTTGCTTCTTTCGTTCTCTCCACCCAAGGCAACGCCAAAATCGCTTCCGTCGATCCCTCCCCTGCACTGGTGAGTCGTCGTACCATCCAAGAATAAATGCACTGTAATAATTTCATCTCCAGGGGTCGGTTTTATGAACGGGTGTAAGGAACGATGACAAAACTCGCACTTCTTTACTTAATTAACGGAGTGTGTGACTAAATAACGTTGCAAAGACAATCCGGAATGCAACCCCTAAATTTTGAACTCATGAACTGCGTTTAAATGTTGATTTTATTGTAATTTTATTGTGTCTGCAGACATTTTTTTTTAAATTTACTCATGTATTTATTTATGTATTTTAGTTTCTTCATTTGAATTGATTGATTGATTGTTTAGTAGTAGTAGTAGTAGTAGTAGTAGTAGTAGTAGTAGTAGTAGTAGTAGTAGTAGTAGTAGTAGTTTTAGTATTAGTACTATTATTAAGCCTACTAATATTACTAATAGTACTATTATTACTATTACTATTTTTTATTATTATTATTATTATTATTATTATTATTATTATTATTATTATTATTATTATTGTTGTTGTTGTTGTTGTTGTTGTTGTTGTTGTTGTTGTTGTTGTTGTTGTTGTTGTTGTTGTTCCCGTACTTTACGAGTTCAGTGTTCCCGATTACGCACAGTTGTGCTTCATTTACGCACAAAATATGAAAACAGACGCAGATACGTTTGTATGTGAGAGTCCCGCGGATGTACATATTTTCCACAAATCGCTGAAGTCGAAATTATGACAAATGGGTGGCCGACTAATTCACGGCACACCACTCAAGGAAGACTTTCATAGCGGATGATTCAAGGTTGTGTCGCGAGTTGTCGCCCTTTAAATTCGCATGCGCGCGCATTGATTACTTCTCTGTGTAATTATGTCGCAGCTCACCAAACTGGGGACTTTCAAAATTTGCAAAAGGACTCTTAAAATGAGATAACTGAGAGTCCTATGGACCCTTATTTAGTTTTGGGGGGAGGAAACACTGCAGTGCAAAGCGATCCTTTTTTTTTTTCTCTCCTCGATTTCGACCAATGCATCTTATGCTGTGTTGCGCCTATTGTCTAAACATCTGTCTGAAAAAGTCCACTTTCTTAATAGTCTTATAAATATTGTTGTGCGTCTTATAATATGCTGGGTCTATGTTTGAAGGGCATTGTGCTAGTGTTGTTGTTTGTTTTATTTTACACAGTAGGAGGTGGTGGGGTGGGGTGTGTGCAGATTATAAAGTGTGTGCCTAGTAGTAGTGTAGTGTAGTGTAGTGTAGTGTAGTGTAGTGTAGTGTAGTGTAGTGTAGTGTTGTGTTGTGTTGTAAGGAGAGTGCATGTGTATTTCAAACGTGATTTATAGTGTGTTTAAATGTGTATCGCTAGAAAGGATCATGGTGATGCTTGACTGTAACAGGGGATTTGGTTTTCTTGTTATAATACCATGCGTAATAATCCACGCCACCTGTGCTCTGTGCTACCCTGTGATAACAAGGTATGCAACTGCTTGACTCGCTGGGCTGTGATGCGTGTTTGTGTTGGTGTGTGTGGCAGAGTGAGGGAGAGATTTAGAATAATGCTTACCATGAGTGTGATGTGGATCAAAGAGGATCATTGTATATTCTTAAAGTATATCAATTTAACATATGTTTCTGCGCCTGCTGTCATTCATTTCGGGGATAATAAAAATTTGTTGTATTCTATTGTATTGTAGTATAGTGTAGTGTGGTGGTAATAGTAGTAGTAGTAGTAGTAGTAGTAGTAGTAGTAGTAGTAGTAGTAGTAGTAGTAGCAGTAGCAGTAGTAGTAGTAGTAGTAGTAGCAGCAGTAGCAGTAGTAGTAGTAGTAGTAGCAGTAGCAGTAGTAGAAGTAGTAGCAGCAGCAGCAGCAGCAGTAGTAGTAGTAGTAGCAGCAGCAGCAGTAGCAGTAGTAGTAGTAGCAGCAGCAGCAGCAGCAGCAGTAGTAGTAGTAGTAGTAGTAGTAGCAGCAGCAGCAGCAGCAGCAGCAGCAGCAGTAGTAGTAGTAGTAGTAGTAGCAGTAGCAGTAGTAGTAGTATTTTCTTCATTGGCAGGCGATGCAGGGAGTGTACAAAGTGTTCCAAGCCAAAGACATACCTGGGGTCAACCGCTTCACAAACACCGAAGAGGTACGTGGACATGGCAACACTTTTATATTAAAGCTGGGGAGGACCCCGAGATTAGTTTGATTATATCTAATATTTTAATATGTATGGCCGTACTGAACAGAATACCGTTGACAGAACTGCAAGGTAGATCAGTGACACACGGAAGTATTCTCTTCGGTGATGGGGAGGGGTGAGTGGGGCAGTCTGATCTTTGAGCATATGTAGTTTTGAGATTGTAGTAGTGGGAGGAGGATTATTGTTGTTAGTATTATTGTTATTATGAAGAGCACCGCGTCTTATTGTTGATTAGGAATCTGCGCTATGTAATTCAGCTTTATTATTAATATTATTATTATTATTATTATTATTATTATTATTATTATTATTATTATTATTATTATTATTATTATTATTATTATTATTATTATTATTATTATTAGTTGATATTATTATTGGTAGTAGTAGTACGTTATCGTTATCATCATCATCGTCGTCATCATCATCATAATCATCATCATCATCATCATCAATCATCATCATCAATCATCATCATCAATCATCATCATCATCAATCATAATCATCATCAATCATCATCATCAATCATCATCATTAATCATCATCATCAATCATCTTCATCAATCATCATCATCAAGCATCATCATCAATCATCATCATCAATCATCATCATGATTATTATTATTATTATTATTATTATTATTATTATTATTATTATTATTATTATTATTATTATTTGTTGTTGTTATTATTGGTAGTAGTATTGGTAATAGTACGGTATCGTTATCATCATCATCATCATCATCATCGTCGTCGTCATCATCATCATCATCATCATCATCATCATCATCATCATCATCATCATCATCATCATCATCATCGTCGTCGTCGTCGTCGTCGTCGTCGTTGTCGTTGTCGTTGTCGTTGTCGTTGTTGTTGTTGTTGTTGTTGATATTCATATTATTATTATTATTATTATTATTATTATTATTATTATTATTATTATTATTATTATTATTATTATTATTACAGCTCCTGTGCAGTGGTCAAGTGTTGTATGCTGGACAGCCCATCGCCATTGTGGTTGCAAGTGAGTTTAAAAAAAAAAAATTTAGCGTAGTCGTCAACAGTGAGTTAAAACTGTTATAATTTTTTCATCGCAAGTTTGCTCGAAATATTCAAATTTCCAAGCATATCCGAATACGATCTCACTTATAGTGCTCATCATGATAACACAAGGATTCTGTTTCGATGTACATCAGAGATATTTGGTCTGTAATACATGGACTATGTACAACTTTGTTTCCGACTGCACATTTTCCACCAAATCCTTTATAAAACAACAACACAAATAAATTAATAAAT
Source organism: Oncomelania hupensis (assembly GCA_036898135.1). Lineage (NCBI taxonomy): Eukaryota > Metazoa > Mollusca > Gastropoda > Littorinimorpha > Pomatiopsidae > Oncomelania > Oncomelania hupensis. Next base: position 69,218,364 of record CM072517.1, read on the forward strand.
AATTGTAATTTGAAATGCATAAATAAACAAATACGTACCTAAGCTAATAGGTCTAAAACAAATTCAATCGTTCGTTTGCCGTTTTTCGGGCACTGAATAGAATAGACCCAAAGTTTCACGACGTGTCGTTAGAGGCGACTAACAGGGTTGATGTCAGCACGGCATCACTGGGCGAAAGTCTTCTACACAGAAGTCACCGGTCCGGACGGAGGAACCTCACGTTACTACAGGTTCAACGGCCACTTGCTCGGGGCCAAGTCGAGCCACACTGTCTTCGTGGATATCGGCTGTGGCCAACAGCCTGGAGAGGATTGGGCCCTGCCATGTCTTTCTTGCCCAAGACACACTGCATGATGAATAGAACTTGATGGATTGGCTGGAGAGGAACAAGAACTTGAAAACCTGGTACAGAGGCTTGACAACACCTCCAGAGCCTATGGAATGGAAATAAGTGCAGAGAATACCAAAATGATGACCAACAACACCAAGGCATCAACACGGACATCAAAGTCCAAGGCCAATCCCTCAACACAGTGCATAGCTTCAAATATTTAGAAACCATTGCATCAGACAATGGGTCCCGACAGGAAGTCCTATCCAGGATTGCACAAACTACTGCTGCGCTGGCGAGGTTGAAGCCCATTTGGTTAGACAGTACCATCAGTCTACATTCCAAGGTAAGGCTGCTGCGCTCTTTTATCATTTCCATCTTCCTATATGCTTGCGAAGCATGGACCCTCAAAGCAGATCTACAACGAAGAATACAAAGCATGGAGATGAGGTGCTACAGAAGACTTCTGGGCATTTCCTATATCCAGCACATCACCAACGACGAAGTCCGACAGACCAATACACAAGCCATTGGACAACGCGATGACATGGTCACAGTGGTGAAGAAACGGAAACTCCGATGGTAATGCCACGTCACCCAGATCATCATGCCTTGCAAAGACCATCCTGCAATGCGCAATGCAAGGAGGTAGAAGAAGAGGGAGACCGAAAAAGAGGTTGGAGGACAACATTCGAGAATTGACTGGTTTGACACTGAGCAAAGCCATGAGGGTTGCTGAGGACAAAGAAAGATGGAGTACGCTGGTTAAACGATCGTCTGTGGTGCCCCTACGACCTTCGATTTACGGGATAGGATAGGATAGAATAGGATAGGAATCGTTCAAACATCCTATCCTATCCTGTCCCGTAACCCGGAAGTCGTAGGGGCACCACAGATGATCGTTTAACCAGCATACTCCATCTTTCTTTGTCCTCAGCAGCCCTGATGGCTTCGCTCAGTGTCAAACCAGTCCATTCTCGAATGTTGTCACCCCACCTCTTTTTCGGTCTCCCTCTTCTTCTACCTCCTTGCACTGTGCCTTGCAGAATGGTCTTTCCAAGGCCTGATGATCTGGTGACGTGGCCATACCATCGGAGTTTCTGTTTCTTCACCAATGTGAGCAGGTTATCGTGTTGTCCAATGGCTTGTGTGATGGTCTGTCGGACTTCGTCGTTGGTGATGTATTGGGTATAGGAAATGCCCAGAAGTCTTCTGTAGCACCTCATCTCCATGCTTTGTATTCTTCGTTGTAGATCTGCTGTGAGGGTCCATGCTTCGCAAGCATATAGGAAGATGGAGATGACAAGGGAGCGCAGCAGTCTTACTTTAGAATGTAGACTGATGGTCCTGTCTTTCCAAATGGGCTTCAACCTTGTCAGGGCAGCAGTTGTTTGTGCGATCCTGGAGAGGACTTCTGATGTCCTTGTTGATGCCGTTCAGTGGTAGGACCATAATTATAGTCCATATCGTATTCTCTGTTAATCCAATCAATGTGACTGTTGCAGGCGACATGCAGACGGCGGATACGGCGGCCAGTATGGTGACGGTGACGTACAGCGACATACAGAAACCTGTGACGGACTTAAAAGAAGCCATCAATAACAAATCCTTCTACCCCGACCATGGCAGTAAAGACTATGGCAACCCTGACCGTGAGAAGCTTTGCTTGTTTCTCGGCTGAAAAGGTTTTGTTTTGTACCATACGGATGCCAGTAATATATACGAGAGGAAAGATCACTTGACCTCTGCGTTGGTTCGCTCGTTTGTTCGTGCTTTATTGAACAAAACTTCTGTATGTTGTAGTTCCCACACGGGGGTTTCAGTATAAATAGTATCCCCACATTTTGGAAATTTAGTGCTTTAAATTCCCACTGTCGCTGTCTTTCTCCTTTGTTCTTTCTCATTCCTACTCTGTTCTATCAGTCTACTATTACTATCTTCTTCTTCGCTTGACCTGTCACCTACCTTTTTTCTTGAAAACTCTTCCGGGACAAAACTCCTCATTTGTGTTGGATCAGCTTGGAAATATTGGACGCTTTCTGCCAGGTGGTCACTGGGGCTTCCTATGATGTTATTATTTGGCAATGTAGGCATTGTATATGTATGTGTTTTGTTGATATTTTATAATGATGTTTATATTCTATTTTGTTTTTGTAAACGGGGGTTCGATAAGTTAGAGTATAGCTTTAGCGTCCCCTGCGTGGGATGTAAAGTGACCGGCTGGTGGAGTGCCTTCAGTGTTGCCACTAGGGTTGTTTCGGCAGATCTTTTATGCGGATCAAGGGCGAGCCCTCTTTCAGCGAAGTTGTGGTCTTGATTTTGTGGTCCTGATTCGGCTATACTGGTCCTGATTTGGCTCGGAAGAGTCCGCTGGACCAAAAGCAATTATCATGTAATGTAATATAATTTTGTAGTTGGAAAAAACAAAACAAAAAATGTCACCTGATAGATTCCAACCTTTCATACGGTTTAGGACAGAGCACCTGTAGTGTAAAGATGAAGCCATTCTGCAGCAACAGTATTTTGTGGTTAGCTACACTTTCATTGGTTCTAATTCCCTATGTCGTAATGTTCTGACAGTACAATATGTTGTTTTTTTATGGATATGAAGAACGCGACCGTGTTGAACTGATTTTCTTAGAGTGGAGAGGTAGGAATTATGAGCCCGACAGTTCTTTCACTAATATTAGAGTCTTTTCAAGTGCTGGTCCAAAGGGCCAGGGGAATTGTATTTACCTGAATTTACCTGAGTGGTCACTGAGCGCGGCCGACGGGGTAGGAAATTTGAGAACTTATTTTAACCCCCTTAACTGTCTCTTTATCATGGCGGTTCTTGAAATGGTTGACGGTTTCATCTTCAACAATTGATTGTTTCAGTGCATTCCAATTGATTGTTTCAGTGTATTTGTATGTAAAAAAAAAAAAAAAAAAAAAAAAAAAAAAAAAAGCAAGCAACTCTTTCGGCCTTTTAACCGAAGTCAAGGAGTACTAAAGACAGGAGATGGGCTTCTGATGCCCAGCCTTTGCTAGCGAAGGCCATTGCATGCCACTGCCTTAAGTGTTATTTACAGACTATTAAGCCACTAACTTTTGAGTTGCAGGCTTATTTAAGACTTAAAAATACTAAACTATGTCATACAAGAATTTTTGGGACCAAACTTATGTAATGGGTCATGATAAGGCATATTTGATACTGTTAATTAGAAGAGACTTTGTTGCAAGTAAACCTGCCATGCTAATATTTGAAGTTAAAATGAGTATTCTGTTTTCTTATAAATCCTCTGAATTGACAATGTAATAATTAATGATAATCCATAGAAAAAATTATTGACTCACCACCTACTCCGACATATTTCTGAAATAAACAATATGCACACAACATTTAATATAATGATGAATTCGTTTTGTTCTTAGAAATTATTCATTTGGTCTTTTCTCTACTATTTAGATTCCATTTATATTAAATACATCTTTTGTTTCTGTAGTGTTCTATGAATATTAATAATTTAATTATATAGCCATCTCACACATGTATACAAAAACACAATAGAAATGAAATATTTAATTTATAAAAACAATCTCTAAATTGAAATGTTTCATCAAACATGCAGAAAATTATTATATTATGATTCTTTATTATATTAGGATTCTTAAGCACACAAAAATATTAAAAAAATAATTTAAAATCATTCTTACCTGATATCCAATTGTTTCTGTTGCACTTCAGAAGATGCACAGTATCAAACAGTAAGTACCATTTGCGGGTTTTATCGAGAGGATGGATTGCAGTGGCCGGACATGTTGAGTCTGTAGGTCGTTCAAACAGTCTGCAGTATTGCTGATTGATCTTGTGATTGTCTGTGATTGACCCAACCACATTCCCACCTGCTTCTTCAACAATAGCAGCCGCTTGTCTCACTTTTTGGAACTGGAAAGCAGCAGTCAGCCTGTGCACTGGTGTGACTGAGACCATGACACTGGGCCCTCTGTGAATGCACTTCATCATTATGCAGAGCATAGATGTTGCCTTTGAGTCAGGTTCATTTGCAGCCATTCCACTCAGAACACCGCCGGAGAAGGCAAGTGTAGGGTGAATCTTGACTTCATCAACAAGCAAGAGTGCATTCTTTTGCTGCGGTTTGTTGATCTTCTGGAATGTCTTCAGTAGCACTCCATCTAGATTCACAGACGAAATCACTGCTTGCACCTTCCTTTTGTTGGGAATCGTCAGGTATTCTCTCAGAAATTCAAACGAGCAATTAGGAAAAGATTATACAGCAAAGCAGTAATTTTGGGTGGAATAACGTTTTTCACACAGAAGTTTCAGCTGATGTGTGATGAACTAGATTTTTTTTTTTTGCTGCTTGCTGTCTTGGAATTCCAGTTGTTCAAGAACTGCTGCCATTTTAAGAATCCTGTCAACAGAATGAATTACGTAATTCCTGACCGTGGGAACTGCTTCGTGGAACTGGGAGTAAGAAGATAATCCATTTTTGGATGCAAAATGTTTCCAAGAGGTACTCTGATTTATTTCTTGTATGCAGTGAGAATGAGAGGAGAGCAAAGTGTTGCCTTATTCTCAACTATGATCGTCGACTCACATTCTGTGAAATCCTTTGACATAAACAGGAAAACACTGTCATCAGTTCTTGAAATAACAATGTTGTCATACTTCTTCAGGTTTTTTTCAGGCACAAAGTCAGAAAATGATCACTATTTTGTCCTTTTTGAGGAAGTGCTGAAATCGCTTATCTTCTTGTTTTGATTAAAGAGGAGAAGGTTTTGGGGTTGGCAAACATGAAATAGGCACATCAAAAATACTCGGAGGCTGTGTTGGTCTTGTAGATCCACCTGGTATTTTCACCTTTGGTGTGTCAGAAGGCCAATTGATGTCTCTCACGTAAAACTTGGCTGCATCAACAACAAAGTTGGAGGAAGAACAGCTATCCATTTCTGTCTCTCTACTTCGTCTTTGGGCAATTTAAACACCCTACACTTGTTTGATTCATTGTAATTTCCAGTACACTTTGCAACACCACATTCGTTAGGCATGATGAAGCCTAGAACCTGAGCAATTTCACGAAAAACAAGAGAAGAGAAAATGTAAGTCCGCCATGTGGATAGAAACTGCACTCCTTTCCTGTTTGGCCCTTGCGAGGTGAAAAATAGTGCCACATTGTATACACTGATTAATAAAGGATTTAAAGGATTTCTACTTCATTAGATATGGTAAATCTCAGTATTTACAAGTAGGAAAATGCTTAAATAATACTACTCTTAGATAAATTATTTAATCATCTATTTATTTTCACTTAGTATTAGGGACGTATTAATATGCATGGGACTTTGCTGACGCAGAGCTAAAAATAGCTCACTGAGTCAGCGAGCATTCTTGCGTCTGTGAGAGAGGCTGGCCTCCGCTAGTTAATGCAGAAAGTTACAAAGCCATCTCCTGTCTATTAGTACTCCTTGACCGAAGTCTAATCTGTGCACGCACGCATTCCACGACACGGACTTTAAAAATCCTGACCCTCACGTTCCACCTCACGTTCCAGGCAGGCGAGTGCCAGATTTTTTTTTTAAAGCACATACACACACACAAACCTATCCAGCAGACACTGAGCCTATTCCATCTTGTCATTGGTAGTACTGTCTTGCGGCTGCCGCCCTTTGGCGCAGCTGAGAGGATAACTCCAATTTCATCCGCACGGAGGAGCCATGTAATCTACACACACATATCCAAAATGGGTCGGTGGGGTGGGGAAGGGTCGAAGGGGAATGTCTTTGTAACAGAATAACCTTGACCTGTACATGTCCATGTGTACAGAGGCGCTGGCCGGCTCTGCCAGGAAGGTGACAGGCACGTTGCAGATGGGCACCCAGGCTCACTTCCACCTGCAGACGCAGGCAGCCAGGTGTCAACCCAACGGCGATGGCGGGTTGAACGTGGAGGCTACCACTCAGTGGGCAGATGTGACGGCGAGCACGGTGGCAAGCATTCTGAAACTTCAGCAAAGCGAGTTAGTGCCACCCTCTTATTCAAGATCTTTTTTTTTTTTGGGGGGGGGTGGGGGGTGGAGAGGGTGGAGTTGTTTGTTTGTTTTGTGTATGTAGAGTCAACCAATGTTTCCACTGGAGAATGAAAACAGCACATTGTAAACAAGGCACGAACGTAAAGCATCTTCATCAACACAAAACTCTGAGCAAGATAAGAAGCCGCCACCATGCGATTTTGTGAAACCGATCGAGAGAAGTTAGATCACATACAGCTAGCTTCCATTTAAGACAGAGCAGACGGCAATGCGGAGGTGTTCATCGGGGATGGTATTCAGAAAGCGGTTACCCAGTGGATAAGTCCGCAAAACGGTGGGTAATTCAGTACCGGACTGCACGGCTTTGCGGAGTTATCCACAGGGTAAATACTATCCCTGGTGTTTGAATTGGTGCGTACGTCAGTCAGCCCTAGTTATAACGACGCGAAACGGAAGAAGTTTTTTTTTTTTTTTTTTTTTGGTACCGAAATATGAAAAATAGTATGAAAAACACACACGCACACTCACACGCACACGCGCGCGCACGTACACGCACACTCATCTTACTGATTAAAAGAGCTTTATCATCCTAAGATGTATATCAGAAAATAAATGTGTTAGATTTATACAATGTAAAATTTAACAAATTCAAGACTGAGTTACAATTGGACGGTTACAGTGTGGCTGTAGTGGTTTTGGGTTAAAGTGTGTTTTTGTTGTGTTTTCTATTTCATTGATTGATTCATTGATTGGTGTGCGCCCACAGCGTGACGGTGGTGGTGAAGAAACTTGGAGGCGCCTTTGGTGGCAAGATCACTCGCAACTGCATGGTGTCCGGCGCCTGTGCTTTGGCTTCCTATCTGATGAAGAGGTAGGTTCGAGCTATTTAGCTGAAGAATGATGATCAATTGAAGTTTCGCGCCCCTACACCCACCATAAGCGACAAGGCAGACAGAGATAACCATCCCAGGGATGAGAGACGGGGCAGGGATATAAGTGAACACTGAACCACCAGAGCAAATCATACTGCTAAGCTGGACAGTGAACAATGGTCACTTTATGTCTAGCCCACCAAGGGACTCGAACCTGGGTCATCAGTGTGCCAGGCGAATGCTCTACCACTGATGTAGGGTGGTGGGTCCAATGTTGCTGTTGTAAAGGGGTGTACATGTCGTGGTAGAAAGGGAAGAGTCATTCACACACACACACACACACACACACACGCACACACACACACACACACACACACACACACTCACACACACGCACAGACTAGGTCTAGATTTTTACTATCATCCCAAGGAGGAGTAGGAGCGCAGTGTCTCAGGGTATTCTGGATTATTTTATTTTTTAGAATTGTACTTGGACTGGCTTGACACTGAGCGAAACCATCAGGGTTGCCGAGAGCAGGGAAGGATGGAGTACACTGGTCAAACGATCATCTGTGGTGCCCCAACGACCTCCGAGTAACGGAATAGGATAGGATAGGATAGGACTGTTGACCGTCAACGGGTTATGAACCACTACTTTTACAGGCTGCGATGTTATCGCCTAATGTTCGAATACGTAGTTTGCATACACCACTGGGCCAACGGCGCTCCCGGGTAGGTCACATCGAGCAGCAAGCTGAGTAGCTTGAGTGAGGCGTGCCCTGGGCTAGCGCTTCCATGCAGCAACTCATTGCAAAAACTTGTCAGATTGCATACATTGATCTTAGACGCATAAGCTCCATTCGACAGTATCTCACACAAGGAGCAACAAAAACACTAGTTAGCGCATGCATTCTGTCTAGATTGATTATTGTAATTCACACCTCGCGGGTTGCACACAGAAAGTCCTTAGACCTCTTCAGCAAGTCCAAAACTATGCAGCTAAACTCATCTTCAAAGCACGGAAATCACAGCATTGCACGCCTCTCTTTCAAGAACTACACTGGCTCCCAGTTGAACAACGAATTAAATATAAAACCTCATGTCTTTGCTACCACATCATCTTTGGAACTGCTCCTAGCTATCTTTCCGAACTTTTGACTGTCTATGTTCCTTCTCGGTCTCTCCGCTCCTCTGCAGATGAAAGGATGTTCCGTTTACCAGAATACCACAGGGTGAGACACGGTGTTAGAGCCTTCACTTTCTTCTCTGTTCAGACCTGGAACTCGGTACCTCGGTCCGTCCGTCACAGTCATTCACCAGCGTCTTTTAAAGTGAACTTGAAGACGCATCTTTTTAGAGAGGCCTTTTCTTAGGCGCCATGAGTGGGTGTTGTTAGTTATTTTTGGTGTTGGGATGTGTATGTGGTTGCGTGTTATTGACCAATGTACTCATGTTGTGTTTACATTTGTTTGTGTAAAGCGCTTTGTGATTTTGAAAAGCGATGTATAAATTTGCTTTTTATTATTATTATTTTTTTAAGCAACTCATTGAACTAATAAGGCGTTTTACAGAAGAACAAATCCCTTTCATATAGAAATGAATAATGATTTATATTGTTTGCTACGCAGGCCGGTTCGAATGGAGATGAGCATCCACACCAATATGCAAGCCGTGGGCAAGCGATTCCCATATTACTGTGAATACCAGGTCAGTTTTCAAACACGATTCCCGCAAGGGGCGAACGTATGTGACCTAGGCTGGAGACTATTCAGGTGACCGAGGAATGTCTCCAGGTACTCCAGTTCTCTGCCTCCCTTCAATAAATGGTGTTCCATGCAGTCAATCTAACGTCTCAAAACAATGACATTCGATTTTTCTTTCCGTTTCCTAATGGCGATCTCCCTACCTTAAACAACCACATGTTAAAACGACATTATGTTTGTGTAATGTGTGTACGAATGCTTGAAACGTGTGAGCGTGTACATCGCTTGGAGACTGATTTGTCATTTGGGGGAAACGCGTCTTTAGCATCCAGTAGAAGAAGAAGAAGTAGAAATAGAAGAAGAAGTAGAAGAAGAAGAATGACAAGAAGGAGAAGAAGTTAGTTCCCCTTTCCCCCCTCTTCCCAGTCCCCTATTCGCTACTGTGACGTGGGACTATAATCTATATAACTAAACTAAACTAGGAGAAGAAGTAGAAGAAGAAGTAGAAGAAGAAGAAGTAGAAGAAGAAGTAGAAGAAGAAGTAGAAGAAGAACATTCCGTGATTATTGCTTTAGGTCCAGCGGACTCTTCCGAGCCAAATCAGGACCAGTAGAAGAAGAAGAAGTAGCAGAAGAACAACAACAACAAGAACAAGAAGAAGAAGAACAAGAAGTAGAAGCAGAAGAATGTTATAAGAGTAGATTAATAGAAGTAGTAGGAGTATTATTATTATTATTATTATTATTATTATTATTATTATTATTATTATTATTATTATTATTATTATTATTATTATAAGAAGAGTGTTATAAGCGTGGATTATATTGTTATAAGATGAGATTAATAGTAGTAGTAGTAATAATAATAATGATGATGATGATGATGATGATGATGATGATGATGATGATGATGATGATGATGATGATGATGATGATGATGATGATGATGATGATGATGATGATAATAATAAGAAGAATATTGTGATGTTGCAGGCTGGCTTCACGGAAGAAGGAAAGCTAAACGCGGTGGAGGTGACGCTGTACGCGGACGCTGGCTCTTCCCCAGGAGATTCAGCCGTACCATACTCTTTCCAGTTCCTCACTAACGGTACTACTTTTATTTATAGGATGACAGGATTCTTTGACGTACCGCTGTGGCGATACGGACGTAAATGCTGTCCTTAGTGCATGAAAGTTTAAAAGCCGAATTTGGCAACATCGCCATGAATACTAATAAACTTTTAAGAATTCATATTTTTCGGATTACTGGACTACTACTACTACTACTACTACTACTACTACTACTACTACTACTACTACTAAGCTTACTACTACTACTACCACTACCACCACTACCACTACTACTACTACTACTACTAAGCTTACTACTACTACTACTACTACTACTACTACTACTACTACTACTACTACTAAGCTTACTACTACTACTACTACTACTACTACTACTAAGCTTACTACTACTACTACTACTACTACTACTACTACTACTACTAAGCTTACTACTACTACTACTACTACTACTAAGCTTACTACTACTACTACTACTACTACTAAGCTTACAACTACTACTACTACTACTACTAAGCTTACTACTACTACTACTACTATTAAGCTTACTACTACTACCACCACTACCACCACTACTACTAAGCTTACAACTACTACTACCACTACTACTACTACTACTACTACCACTACTACTACTACTAAGCTTACTACTACTACTAAGCTTACTACTACTACTACTACTACTACTACTACTACTACTAAGCTTACTACTACTACTACTAAGCTTACTACTACTACTACTACTACTACTACTACTACTACTACTACTACTACTACTAAGCTTACTACTATTACTAATCTTACTACCACTACTACCACTACCACTACTACTACAACTACTACTAAGCTTATTAACACTACTACTACTTCTAAGCTTACTACTACTACTACTACTAAGCTTACTACCACTACTACCACTACTACTACTACTACTACTACTACTAAGCTTACTACTACTACTAAGCTTACTACTACTACTACTAAGCTTACTACCACCACTACCACTACTACTACTACTACTACTAAGCTTACTACCACTACTACTACTACTACTAAGCTTACTACCACTACTACTACTACTACTACTAAGCTTACTACTACTACTACTACTACTACTACTACTAAGCTTACTACTACTACTACCACTACCACCACTACTACTACTACTAAGCTTACTACTACTACTGCCACCACTACTACTACTACCACTACCACCACTACTATTACTACTACTACTACTACTACTTCTACTACTACTACAGCTACTACTATTATCATTATCATCATCATCATATCGTTATATCGTTATAATTACTAATATTACTACTACTATTATTATCTGTTACCTGTCAGCCTATAACTGCCCCAACTGGAAGTACTCTTGGTACAACGTGAAGACGAACAAAGCGGCCAACACAGCCTGCAGAGCGCCAGGTAGGTTGCCTTCCTTCACAGTATTAAAATGAGAAGATAACAATAAAAGTCTAACACTCAAACCAGCAGTTTGTTTTAAACGTCAATATTTCGGTATTATTCGGCATATAACAGTCTTAAAGTGAGTCTGACCACATTATTTTCCCCTCAAACTTTGACACTGGATAGTACGATCACAGAAAAGTGTATTATTCTGCATTATTGAGATGAAGACTCTCAGATAAGCATGTACGCAGCTTTAAAAAATACATTCGGTCCATTTATAAACCTCATGAGTTTCCTTCTATGCAATCACTACGCGTCACCCGCTACAACAGGCCCAGAACCAAATCGCATAGAAACAGCCACGGCAAAGCACTCCTACAAACGGTGATAGCGTTGTGCCACACTCTGAAACTCCATGTTGTAGTTGTTGTTGTTTTCGCTGTTGTTGTTGTTGTTGCTTCTTCGAGCCTGTATAGAGATGAAGTCACCCAGTGTCTATGGATTTGGCAGACGTCGTTTTGAAAGGTCGGACACGGCGTTAAGATGAGTCCCACCGCCGCAGCTCAGTAGTACAGACCGTTCACCTGGAACACCAGCTTCGAATCCTGGGGCGGGCAACATAAAATTGTCCATTTTGCACTGTCCGTTGTTCCATTATGATTGCTCTGGTGGTTCATTGTTCATTTACAGTACCAGCATTATTTTGGTGTACCCCCGTTGGGGTGCCGGGGGTTTCAGTATAAATAGTATCCCCACTTTCTGGAAATTTAGTGCTTTAAATTCCCACTGTCGCTGTCTTTCTCCTTTGCTCTTTCCCAGTCCTGCTCTGTTCTATCAATCTGCTATACTATCTTCTTCTTCGCTAGACCAGTCACCTACCTTTTTTCTTGAAAACTCTTCCGGGACAAGACTCTTTATTTGTGTATGAGGTCTGTTGGATCAGCTTGGGAATATTGGACGCTTTCTGCCAAGTGGTCACTGGGGCTTCCTATGATGTTATTATTTAGCAATGTAGGCATTTTATATGTATGTGTTTTGTTGATAATTTATAATGATGTTTATATTCTATTTTGTTTTTGTAAACGGGGGTTCGATAAATTAGAGTACAGCCTCAGCGTCTCCTGCGTGGGATGTCTTTATTGTAAAGTGACTGGTTGGTGGAGAGCTTTCAATTTTACCACTAGGGTTGTTTCAGCAGATCTTTTATGCGGATCAGGGGTTGTCCGGTCCTGATTTGGCTCGGAAGAGTCCGCTGGACCTAAAGCAATAATAATGTAATGTAATGTAATTATTTTGGTGTGCCCATTAGGTGTTATTTACATATTTAATGTTTGTTTGTCTATTGGATAGAGAATGATGCTTAAACCAAATAAATGTAGTTTTTGTTACTGGATGGCTCTTTACCTTGTTCTTCCCTGAGATGGTAATCCCCAGTCTTACACGTCCTCCAATGGCGGGTGCAGACCTTAATGTTCATTCTTGACAAATGAAATTAAAACTCTCGGTTTTTTTCTTCAGGGTCGACCCCGTCGCAGTTCCTGATGGAGTCTATTATGGAGCACGTGGCTAAATCGTTGAGCAAAGACCCCAGTGACATCCGCAAACTCAACTTCTACAAGCAGGGCGACGTGAGCTTTTGGCTGTTTTATTGTGGGTGGTGGTGATGGTTTTGAAGGTGGAAGTTTTGGTGGTGGTGGTGGATGTAGCGGTGGGTAGTATGTTGAACGTTTTTGTTGCAGTTGACGCCAGATGGAATGCCTCTGAACTACTGCAACATCACACCTGTGGTGACGCAACTAGAGACGTCATCTGATTACGTCAACCGCAAGACCCAAGTCGCACAATTCAACATGGTCAGTTTGTTTGGTTGATTGGTTCTTTGGTTGTTGTTATTGTTGTTGTTGTTATTGTTTGTTGTTATTTTTGTTATTGTTGTTGTTGTTATTGTTGTTGTTATTGTTGTTTTTGTTATTGTTTGTTGTTATTGTTGTTGTTATTTTTGTTGTTGTTAGTGTTGTTGTTGTTGTTGTTAGTGTTGTTGTTGACGTTGAAATGAAAAAAAAGGAAAGAAATTAGACAAAGAAAACCGAAGGAACAAAAAAACAACATAAAAGTAAAACAAAAGAGAAAGAAAGCAAAAAAGAAGAAGTTGATGACCATGGTGAGGAGGAGGAGGATGGGTGATGATGGATGATTATAATGATGAATGGATGATGATGATGATGATGATGATGATGATGATGATGATGATGATGATGATGATGATGATGATGATGATGATGATGATGATGATGAATGGATGATGATGAATGGATGATGATGATGATGATGATGATGATGATGATGATGATGATGATGATGATGATGATGATGATTTTGATGACGACGGACGATGATGATGATAAAAGACGGAAAGAAGAAGGAAACTTTATCCTGTGTGCAGGCCAATCGCTGGAAGAAGCGTGGATTGTCGATGGTCCCCACCCGCTTTGGGATCGGGTGGTCTGGAGCTACCTACAACGTGTTCCTCACCATCTACCACAACGACGGCACCATCGCCATCGAACACGGCGGTGTGGAGAGTGGACAGGGCATCAACACCAAGGTACGTTGTTCAATGTGTGCAGTGCAGTAACAGAGCGAGTGAGCCTTTTGTTAGTTGGATTATTTCCTAGGTGACATTGGGACTTTTTTTGGGGGGAGAGGAGGGGGGTTTGGGTGGGTGGATATTATTGTGTGGGGTCGTGTGTGTATATATATGTGTATACGTGTGTGTGTGACATTACTGATCCGACAGGAGAGACGCTACTATGGAAAGATAGACAGGATTTTATTGTTTTTAAACTGTTTGAGCAACGGCTGGAAGCAATGTTTCCAATGTGAACTCTTGGACGAATAAATCTGTTATGTCTTATAATGCCGGTTATAATTCCTTGTAAGAGGTAATACAGATTTGTTAAATTGAATTCTCATATAATAGATAATATATAATATATCTGTATTCAAGATAAATAATGATAAATAATGAGAGAATTTAAAGGGAGTATTTTGTTTCTTGGATGTAAACTATTTAGTTTAAAGTGTGTGTGTGTGTGTTGGCGTGGATGTATGTGGGTGTGTGTTTGTGTGTGTGTGTGTTTGTGTGTGTGTGTGTGTGTGCAGACAGCCCAGGTGTGTGCCTTCGAGCTGAAGGATTTGGGGTTGGATGCCAGCATCGCTCAGATCCGCGTGAAGCCGACGTCATCGGTCTGTAACTCCAACTCCATCACCACTGGTGGTTCCATCGGTAGCGAGCTCAACTGTTTGGTGAGTAACCTGCATCGTCATCATTATCGTCATCATCGTCATCGTCGTCATCATCATCATCGTCATCGTCTTTATTATGTTTGTCCAGTCAACATCATCATTATTATCATCATCATCATCATCATCATCATCATCATCATCATTATCTCCACCATCATCATCATCATCCTTTTTGTTTTAAATACCACCACTACCCACGCTACCTCAGGTGTGCCTGCCGCCTCTTTCCAACCCTAGCGAGGTGTTAATTATTATTGTTGTTGTATCAGGGCGTGATCGAGTGCTGTAAGATGCTTAAGGCCCGCATGGAGCCCGTGCGCCAGCAGATGAGCAACCCAACGTGGGCAGCCCTTGTCTCCGAATGTTACAACAGGGGCATTGATCTCTCTGCACACTATTTGTGAGTTCATAGTTTCCTAGTCATATACAGGCAAAAGGCGGAAGGGAGTGAATTTGAGTGGGGGTGTGCGTGTGGGTGTGGGTGTGTGTGTGTGTTTGCGTGTGGGCGAGTATTAATGGAGAAATGGGGTGCTACACTTGCCTTTTTATGCTCAAAATTGAGCTTTTAGCTAGCGCCCCACTTTTTTCTAAGTACATGGAAGTGCTTTTTCAGTACAGGGAATGCTGTTGTAGTGCATGGGATTGTTTTAAGGACATAGGAGAGCTCTATACGGGACAGGCTGTTTTCTGGACAAATTTGAATTAAAAGGGTTAGGGTAAGGGTTAGGCTTAGAAGACGTAAGCCTAATAGGTCCACCTTTTGACGAAAAGACATTTTTTTAATGTAATTCTTACATTTTTAGATGAATTTTGCGCTCTTTTCCGTTAAAACAAACTCCCTGCTTTCTGATGACTACATTGTGTTCAAAACCCCAATTTCACATGAATACAGACTTGTGTGTGTGTGTGTGAGAGAGAGAGAGAGAGAGAGAGAGAGAGAGAGAGAGAGAGAGAGAGAGAGAGACTGAGAGAGAGAGAGAGACTGAGAGAGAGACTGAGTTTGGATGCCTGATTGTATAAATGTTGTGTGTGTGATTGTGAACGTGTGTTGTGTATGTGGGTTAGTTTGTTTGGCATGCGTGTAGACTCGTCGGAGTGAATTTGTGTGAGTATTTGTGGAGTTGCGCGTGTGTGAGTGTGTGTGTGTATGTATGTGTGTTTGTTTCTGGGCATATTGACCAATTGTCAAGATGACTGACTTAAATCGTCATCATCATCATCAGCAGCAGCAGCATCATTATCATCATCATTATTATCACCGTCGTCGTCATCATTATTATTATTAGTAGCATTAGTATTATTACTTGGCAGCACCAACCCGTACCACAAGGACACATTCCAGTACAACGTGTACGCCGCCACCGTCACTGAGGCTGAGGTAGACGTGCTAACTGGTCAGTCCCAGATACTCCGCTCCGACATGCTCTACGACTGTGGAGAGAGGTGAGTGAGGGAGGAAGAGAGAGAGGGAGAGAAAAGGAGAGAGACGGAGAGAGGGAAGTATAGAGAGAAGGCGGGAGGAGTAGAGAGAAAGAGAGAGGAGAAGATAGAGAGAGGGAGGAGAAAAGAGAGAGAGAGAGAGAGAGAGAGAGAGAGAGAGAGAGAGAGAGAGAGAGAGAGAGAGAGAGAGAGAGAGACTTTAGACTTGGACTTTAAACATTTATTAATAATAATAATAATAATAACGGATTTTTATATAGCGGGTACTCCAGCCTATGACCAGACTCACCACGCTTTACATAGTCATTACATATAAATACATGCACTTGATGAAACATCACTTTTGCTACAATACACCAAAAGACGGGACAGTAAAGGTACAGACTATTTACAACTATGTACATAAATTACAAAAAAGACAAAAATATACTATTTACAACTATGTACACAACATGTTACAAGGATAATAATTTTAAGAGATAGAGGATGGGGAGGGAGGGGGAGAGAGAGATAGAGAGAGAGAGAGAGAGAGAGAGAGAGAGAGAGAGAGAGAGAGAGAAAGCACGGACTTTTATACCATGGTCAGGGAGATGTAGAAGGAGGAGAGAGAGAGGGGGATGAAGAAGGGGTAAGGGAGATTGGAGATAGAAGAGATGGAGAGGGGGGAGAGAAGTGAGGATGGGGCAAGCGGTAGGGACAAGCCGAGTTGGACATCCTGACTCGTTGGTCTAATATCATCCTCGTCGACTTGCGGTATGACAAGGAAGAGAGAGAGGTCATGATGGCGGTGAGGAAGAAACGGATGATGATTGTGATGATGATTGATTGATTGATTTATATTATGATGATGATTATGATGACGATGATGATGATGATGTGTTTGTATCGCTCGCGCTTTGCGTTCGGTCTTGGAACTGACTTATTGGTAATTTTGTTGTTTACCGATTTTTGTTCCAGTGCTGTGCAAAATGCCTTGTTGACTTGCATCCACAAGGATGATTTGTTTTGCGCTTTATAATATAAATGATCACTGGTGCATTTAGGATGATTATGGTACTTGTAATGACGATGATGATACAGGATGCCGATAATTCTGATCGTAGTTACGTAGGCCTACTAAGAACGTACTAAGAATCGTCCCAGTTGTCAAAAAGAGAATTGGCGTCGCCGCCCGGATAGAATACTTCCTGTGTCTCTCTGATAAAATACGCAATACACATTTATTTTTGTGGTTCTGTTCAGCCTGAATCCTGAACTGGACATTGGTCAGATAGAGGGAGGGTTCGTGATGGGCCTTGGCTACCACTTGACGGAGAAAGTGAAGTTTGACCCTACCACTGGGCAGGTGCTCACTGATGGGACGTGGGTAAGTCACTGAACATGAACTTATAGATGTATAGGCTGGGTGACAGTGAAGTCTCTATTGAAAAGTGCTTATACCTTTTGTCAATAGTACATGTACTGCATTTGCATGGATGGACCGTAACTTGACATTTGGTCATTAGTGTAGTCTTCTTGTGTAGCTGAGCCCCGTCACGCAGTTTCAGGCGTCGTCCTGCCTTTGATCATGTATTGCCTGTTTCCGTCACGGTGAGATGGAATTATAATACTCGCTGTTAATAATCGCAGTACCTTTTGTTTCATGTACATTACATTACACCACATTACATAATTATTGCTTTAGGTCCAGCGGACTCTTCCGAGCCAAATCAGGACCGGACAACCCCTGATCCGCATAAAAGATCTGCTGAAACAACCCTAGTGGTAAAACTGAATGCTCTCCACCAGCCAGTCACTTTACAATAAAGACATCCCACGCAGGGGACGCTGAGGCTATACTCTAATTTATCGAACCCCCGTTTACAAAAACAAAATAGAATATAAACATCATTATAAATTATCAACAAAACACATACATATAAAATGCCTACATTGCTAAATAATAACATCATAGGAAGCCCTAGTGACCACCTGGCAGAAAGCGTCCAATATTCCCAAGCTGATCCAACAGACCTCACATACAAATAAGGAGTCTTGTCCCGGAAGAGTTTTCAAGAAAAAAAGGTAGGAGATTGGTCTAGCGAAGGAGAAGATAGTATAGCAGATTGATAGAACAGAGCAGGAATGAGAAAGAACAAATGAGACAGACAGCGACAGTGGGAATTGAAAGCACTAAATTTCCAGAAAGTGGGGATACTATTTATACTGAAACCCCCGGCACTCTAACGGGGGATTGTTTGATGTAAATACAGTGCCATTTACAATAGTTATAAACTGTAAGCTGAAATCAGGGATCAGTAGTAGAATTGTTATCACTATAAGGATCACAGGACACTTTGCTTCATGCCGATGCAGAACTATTTACTAAAGGGATCAGCAATGCTCAGTAGGGAGTTACTTTTCAGCCACCCCGTACTTGTATTTGCTGGTGTTTGTTGTTGCACTCCCCTACTTGGCCATTTTGTTCTACGCTTTTCTCTGTTCACTGGCCATTTGTAGCGTTAATTTTTTTTTTCAAGAAAAAAAAAAGAAGTTATTAAATTAAAGTACTCTGTAAAAAAAAAAGCAAATTTCCAGAGTTATTATTGACATATTGGTACACTATAGTGCAGAGTTTGAAGCGTTTCAAGTGGAAAAATCCTGATTTCCATGGGGAGCATAAATGACCCTATTTTGGGGGCGAAGTAGATGCCGCCATTTTGGTTGGCAAAAATCACACAAAGCCATTGATTACGAAATTAAACTCGGCTGCGTCATTCTACTTTTCAAGAACACTATGAAACAGTGTTTATAGTATAACATTTAAGACCATGTTCGTATTGTAGGCCTACTACTATAATTAGCTGAGACCATGCCAAAGAAAACGTCATCCGTAAATCGTTTGTAAAAGTGGACGATAAATATTGAATTGAATGTAGAAAGAGAGATAGCGTGTCCTCTCTGTTGTTCCTGTGTACATTGTATTGAATGGAATTTCACGGAGTGCCTATCGTGCAGGAATACAAGCCACCGCTGTCGAAGGACGTCCCCATTGACTTCCGCATCACTCTGCTCAACAACGCGCCAAACCCAGTCGGCATCCTCAGATCCAAGGGTCAGTCTTTGTCATCTTGTGGTTGTGATAGTTGCGTTTGTTGTTGTTATGGATGCTGTTTAGTGGTGGCATTGTGTGAATCTTTGTTGTTGTTGTTGTTGTTTTGTTTTTTGGGGGGAGGTGGGGGGAGGGGAAGGGGGGGGAATGATATTTTTGTAGGGATCTTTAATTGTAAATGTTGATATAATGTGTAACTGTAGCTCAAACCGAATTCTAAGCTTTGACATTTAAATCGTGTCTTTCTTTTAGTGTTAAAAAAGAAGATAACACAAGAGTTATATACGTACAATATACACACTTACGCAGCGGTGCTATCTTTAGAATCAACCTTGATGTTATAAATAGTCACATAAAACAAATGAATTTAAGCCAGTGGCAAAAACGTATCTTTGAAAAAAGAGCGTTGTTTGTTGTTATTGTTATTGTTGTTGTCTTTTTGTTGTAGTTTTGTTTATTTTTGTTTTTTTATGGTGGGGCAACGCTCATTGTGAAAAGGATTTGTGACTCGGCAAGGTGTGTTGTTGATGCCCTTTAAAATGCTCCAATGGGAATGCTGTGTTTACGTTGGGCCAAAGCGGGTTTACCCTAACATTGGCTTTGTTATGACATTACACCATGATCAAGTGTGCTTTGTTATGACATTACACAGTGATCAAGTGTGCTTTGTTATGACATTACACAGTGATCAAGTGGGCTTTGTTATGACATTACACAGTGATCAAGTGGGCTTTGTTATGACACTACACCATGATAAAGTGGGCTTTGTTATGAAGCTACACAGTGATCAAGTGGGCTTTGTTATGACACTACACCATGATCAAGTGGGCCTTGTTATGACACTACACCATGATCAAGTGGGCCTTGTTATGACACTACACCATGATCAAGTGGGCCTTGTTATGACACTACACCATTATCAAGTGGGCCTTGTTATGACACTACACCATGATCAAGTGGGCTTTGTTATGACACTACACCATGATCAAGTGGGCTTTGTTATGACACTACACCATGATCAAGTGGGCCTTGTTATGACATTACACCATGATCAAGTGGGCCTTGTTATGACACTACACCATGATCAAGTGGGCCTTGTTATGACATTACACCATGATCAAGTGGGCCTTGTTATGACATTACACCATGATCAAGTGGGCCTTGTTATGACACTACACCATGATCAAGTGGGCTTTGTTATGACATTACACCATGATCAAGTGGGCCTTGTTATGACACTACACCATGATCCAGTGGGCTTTGATATGACACTACACCATGATCAAGTGGGCCTTGTTATGACATTACACCATGATCAAGTGGGCTTTGTTATGACACTACACCATGATCAAGTGGGCTTTGATATGACACTACACCATGATCAAGTGGGCTTTGTTATGACATTACACCATGATCAAGTGGGCTTTGTTATGACACTACACCATGATCAAGTGGGCTTTGTTATGACACTACACCATGATCAAGTGGGCCTTTGTTATGACACTACACCATGATCAAGTGGCCTTTGTTATGACACTACACCATGATCAAGTGGGCTTTGTTATGACACTACACCATGATCAAGTGGCCTTTGTTATGACACTACACCATGATCAAGTGGGCTTTGTTATGACACTACACCATGATCAAGTGGGCTTTGTTATGACACTACACCATGATCAAGTGGGCCTTGTTATGACACTACACCATGATCAAGTGGGCCTTGTTATGACACTACACCATGATCAAGTGGGCCTTGTTATGACACTACACCATGATCAAGTGGGCCTTGTTATGACACTACACCGTGATCAAGTGGGCTTTGATATGACACTACACCATGGTCAAGTGGGCTTTATGATATTACACCATGATCAAGTGGGTCTTGTTATGACACTACACCATGATCAAGTGGGCCTTGTTATGACACTACACCATGATCACGTGGGCCTTGTTATGACACTACACCATGATCAAGTGGGCCTTGTTATGACACTACACCATGATCACGTGGGCTTTCCTTGCTCAAGCCAATCGTTAAAGTTTGAACTTTCCATTTCGGTTCTAACAGGGAGTGATTTCACCTGATCAACGGTACATCGAATACCATAGCCCTGTGACCTTTGACCCTGTTTCCGAGTGACCAAAAAAGCTGAAGTGTGTCTTTGGTGTCTGAGCTAGCGTAGGATAGGGTAGGATAGAGTAGGGTAGGGTCTCTTTTATCAGCCTTCAATGAAATAACCTTACGAGCAATTCTTTTTTACGGGTTCTGTCTCTTAACGGCATTGTTAGCTGCTATTTTTAGCTCCAGAATATTGGCTGGCTGTTTGCTATTAATATGCACACAAACTACGGAATTTATTGATTTTAAAAATAAGTATACTTTCTATTTTGTTGTAAGCTTGTTTCTTCATTGGGGCAACACTCACGGTGAACGTTAAAAGGCTCTGTGGGGGTGGCGTGGTCAAACTGGACCCCTTTCAATGAGAAAGAGACGTATTATACAATGGGGATGTAGGGCCTATATATCTGTCATTCCTTCAATGGGTCTTACTGATGAAGGTTTTAGTGTAATAAACCGAAAATTTTAACGCCTACTACCCAGGTGTTGTTGTTGGTTTTATTATCATTCCTTCAATATTTGTGTGTAGCGTCGGGCGAGCCTCCAGTGACGATGTCATCCTCGGGGCTGTTCGCCATCAAGCACGCCATCGAGGCTGCCCGCGCCGAGATTGGAAAGACTGACTTCTTCACTCTCAGTACGTCGTCCTCGTAGTCGTTGTTATTATTGGTGGTAGTGGTGGTGGTGGTAATGATGAGGGTGGCTAGACTTGTGCATATACACTACATCTGAGTGGTTGTGCTGGTGGTGTTTAGTGGTGTTCTTGTTTTATAAGCATAGTAGAGTTGTGTCATGAGGTTGTCAGTATGTTGTGAACAGACGCACTAGATAGGTGAGATTAGATTAGATCATAGAGGAGACACATTGAATGTATGGATGGATGAATAGATAGATTAGACTAGACTAGACAGACAGACAGATGGATAGATGGATGGATGGATGGAGTAGACTAGACAAGACTAGATTAGATTAAACGATATATACAAACATACCTCCATCCATACATAGAATGATTGTCAACACGTGGTAAAAAGACATATTCAACAGATACATCGTTTACATTTGGTAGTTGTTTATGTAAACAGATGTAGACGTGTCTATATCAAGGGTGTTTGGTATTGTTGTCAGACTCGCCGTGTCTGGTGGAAGACGTCCAAACAGCCTGCTTGGTGGACATCTCCCAGTTCTCCTATGGACAGTAACGTAGCACAGCAAGACGAGCAAGCTAGGGCCTTCTGCTTGATGTTCGTCAAGGAGGGCTCTCTACAAAACGGCATCGCCATCAGCATCAGTAGCAACAAAAACCAGAAATGCTGCAGCTACGGTTACTCTTTTGTTTGGCTTCTTTACCATGGATAAAGCGCCAATCCAGTCTCCTCCATCATCATCATCATCATCATCATCATCATCATCATCATCATCATCATCATCATCATCATCCCTCCTCTGTCGCTAAACCTGTTCGATCATGTCTGAGGTTTGCGCATTTAGCGGATAATTGCGTAATTTGATTTAAAAAAATCAATGTTTATGCCGTGTGTATTGCATATTGCCTGTTGAGTTTGGCACCACAGTGTACTTTATGTATGAGATAATGCGAATTTCGTATTTGTATTCGTAATAAACGTTACGTTAATAATTCAAAACTCACTCGTGCGGAAATTTGGTAGTGTTTTCCCACGTATTGTTTAATGTGTGTACAATTATAATTTATTTTATTATTTTAAATAAATGTACTTTTTTCCATTCACATGTTTACAATTATTTATTTTTAATTTTTTTTAGTCATGCAACTTGACAAAATGTCGCATTGCAGATGAAATTTTGTTTGCAATTTATTATTATTATTTTAATATTTAAATTATTTCTATTATGACTTATACATTTTATTTTTTTTAATCTTTTTCTAAGTGTCCATCGTCTAGTAGTAGTAGTTGTTGTTGCTGCTGCTGTTCTTGTTTTTTCTAAGAAAGCAACCACAATCGTGATATTCTCTGCAACATCCCAGTATTGTGATAATCCTGCGACTGATTTAACATTTACTTGGCCAGAACCATCTATTTATGGGGCACGATCCGTTTTGTGCAAATCTACAAATGAATTCTATAATACGTTTCGTTGATTCAGTTTGAAAGAGATGGACGACGAGCAAGGAGAGGAGAAGATGGGTTCAGTTTGATATCTTTCATCCTTTATTAAGCAGACATTTGTATTTATTTATTTATTTATTGTCTATGATTTATTATTTGTGTACGTCTTGCGCGCATGCATGCACTTTGAAGAAGCTTAGTGATAACGCTTTTTAATGTCGTCATCATCATCATCATCATCATCATCATCATCATCATCATCATCATCATCATCATCATCATCATCATCATCACTATCTTCATCATCATCATCATCGTTCCTTTAAAAGAGCCGGAACATCAAAGATGTTTTATTTTGTGTGACAATGAGTTCGCTTGGGAATTTGCGTTGTTGTGACATTTAAAGATGATCATGGTGACCGCTAGGCTTCCAAATGTAGGCCTCTCTTCCTGTGTTTTGTAAGCGATCCACTGTGCCTCCTCTACACACTTTCGCTGAAGTGCCATTTTTAGAAACAACCTTGGTCCTATTAATAGCCACATTAACAAAAATGGATTTATATTTATTAATTAATACTTTTGAAAGAGATTTGTTGTGTTGTTTTGTTTTTGTTTGTGATTTTTTTGTTTAGGATGCGTGGAAGGGGAGAGTGGGGTATGGGGCGGGTGATGGGTTTTCCTAATCTTATTTAATCCATTGGGACAACTCTGACTGTGATTTTCAAAAAAGGTTCCGTGACGCCGACATGTGTGATGTTGTGTTGGCTTTCATTTAACATGTATTTACAATTTTATAAAAATATATATATTTTTTGTTTCTATTAGTTGTCTTACACCCTTTGTGAAATGTAAACAGATGTAGAGCTAAATATATGCTTTATGCACAATTTCAAAGCGCAATAAACTTGAACAGAAAACGGTCTTTGACCAAATAGTGTTATTGTTATTATTATTATTGTTATTTTGTTATTATTATTAATGTTTGTGTGAATGAATGGTGATGTTATATCTGATGTTTTATTCGTTTACAATGATACTGTCCTAATGTTTTGTGCTCATATGTTGTCCACATGTTTATTAGGCCCCACTCCCCTCCCAAGAAATGTCTTTAAGGTATCCCGACCGACCTTAGACTTTTTTGGGGCTCTGGAAAATTTTGTTTTTAAAAGCCAAAACCAATTGCACCAAGGTGGAAAGACTTTTTTTTTTAAAGCCCACTACCGACCCTTTTTTTTCTTCTGGTTTACCGTAAACATATTTTTTGGGTCTTATCAGAGAGGGAGAGAGAGAGAGTAGTATTTTTCGCCATAGGCCCATAATCATGCATACATCCAAGTGCACAACACACACACCAATTTCCCGCAAATGATTGGAATATCAAGCGTCTGGGCCTTCAGAGGACGCGCCTGAAGCAGTAGTTGTGCGCCCGGAGATACTGTATCGGCCAGCGCCTTGAGCAGCTCTTGAACAAGAAAAGCGCTATATAGGAACGATAAAATAAATTTTAATAAATATTACAAGAGAAACTTACAATGCTTCGAGATTAAAATGTATACTAAATTCTATCAAAATGGCTAACAGACTTCAATGAATAAAACGAGCCAAGGGAGGCAAGTCGCATTAAACATCAAGAATTATCCTGCCATGAGAGGTGGACTAAAATTGCAAAATACTGGATTTTCTTATTATCTTTTAATTTTTCCCCTTTACAGATGTGTTACTATAAACCACAATAAATAAACAGGTCTATAATAACAATAAACAATTAATAAATAATAATATAAAATAAATTTAAATGGATAAATAAATTCAAATAAATTAAAGCAACAAATAGATAAGGTAGTCAACAATTTAGGTAATAATTGTGTTATTAATAATACCCACAATTAATGTAATTAATTTTTACTCCAAATGAGGTCACAATTCGCTACAACGAAACACAGCACACAAACATAGTATGATTAAAATCCACTTCTAATATTACAAAAAAAATAAATAAATAAATAAATAAAACATTTAACGGCAACATAATTGACTTCCTTGAACAAGGGAAACAATCCATATTTTACAATAGTACCCCAGTTATGTCCATTAGGCGAGACACCTCTATCACTGCCTCAGTAATAAGTGTTTCAGCTGTAAAACTGACAAAACAATATATATTGGACCATTTGAAAATAAATCATTGTGTAATTCATTTAAAATGTAGATTTTAAAATCAACATCAATGGTACAGTACATTACAAAAAAAAATATTCACTACACAGTAAACTAATGCTATTTTAAACAATACATAATTCACCAATAATTTAATCAATCGATTAAGAAAACATACCACATCACATATCAAACGCAATTGCAAGCCATCTTCCATCCACTGTTCAGAGAGTTATTGCAGACAGTTTTTGAAGTGTGCAAGGCAATATCTGAGCTTCGCAAATGCAGAAGATAGAAAAGTTCGGTTTCTTTCGCGTGCCACAATTCCCAACACATAAACACATAAACAGTGTGGCGAGCAGTTTCGACAGGCACTTTGCTGTGTAAAGTACAACAATATGGGCTATATCGTTTGTATGCTAGCAAGGACAAAGAACTTGAAAACACTGACATAACCTCGTGCACGTCCAAGTGAACGTATAATGCGTCCTGCTCTGTTTTAAAATGACAAACATACCACTGGTTTAGTTACAAGAAAAAAACGGTACCAAAGTTCTACATATCAATGCCAATTCTTGTGCAGTCAACTGTGATTTATAAACTAACCAACCAACTAACCGACCCCAACAACAACAACAACAATAATAATAATAATAATAATAATAATAATAATAATAATAATAATAATAATAATAATAATAATAATAATAATACAAGCTGCACTATAGATTTTGTTGACTGTGTCGTTACAGTATGAACATGAATAACGAATACATAACTCAAACTTTCTGTGTCAAATCTGATGACCAAGTAACTAATAAAGCTCTGCAAACTAGCTGACTCCACGAAAAATAAATCTCCTGCATTATTTCTGTCCATTATGTTAGCATTATAGTAAATACCACCTCCGTGGGTAAATAAAATTCCATCAATTATGTGCGTGCAGTTTGGGGTCAATTCATAGACTATTTATAACAGAACAATTTCGCAGCAAAGCAAGTCAAATTCTGTATCATCCAAACGAAGAAAACCCATTGTTTTCATTGTCAATGTATTTATCGTTAATTTTACCGTCGCTATCCGGGGAAACATTCCACACCTGTAAAATGCTAGCATCATCACGGGGAATCCAAATAGCAATCTGTATCAGTAATAACAATGTCAAAATGCAGGTACAATAGAACAATACTGATCACATTCTCAATTGTTTCAACCAAAATCCAACGTTAAAAAAAAAAATTACGTGTACAACTTTCTGTTTCATCACACAATATTAACAACAATAATGGCAACGACGACGACGACGACGATGATGATGATGATGATGATGATGATGATGATGATGATGATGATGATGATGATGATGATGATGATGATGATGATGATGATGATGATGATGATGAAAATTTCAATATATAACATAATTCATTTTTAAAACCTCATCTAAAATAATATTAACATATCGAACTTCCTGTTTAAAGCACAAAATATTAACAGCGATGATGATGGTGGTTAATTATCATAAAACTTGGTAGATGATGAAGAGTTGTTGTTGCTGTTGTTGTTGTTGAAGTAAATTTGTGTCCCCAGACACTGATCGCGTATAGGGGACGTAAATAAAATAGGCAAAATAAATTTTAAAGGCTTAAAATATGCGAGCCAAGGTATGAAGAGTAGTCATGGAAGCAGAATTTATATTGCCGAGGCTGATTGTATAGCGCTGTTTTCCAGGACTATAATGCTCAAGGTGCTGGTTTGGCCTCTGTAAGGGTACAGGTTACCAGGCTCTTACATATGCCGCTTTAGCGACACGAGAGAGAGAAATAGTAACAAAAACACGCAATCTGTATAAAACATCATCAAGGAACACCATCTAAAGAGCTACAGTCTTGCGCAGGTTTTGGTTGCAGGTAACGACGCTGGTGATGATGATCTTGCATTATGCCTTTCTCCAATACTTTGATGCTGGAAAGTTCTGGTTTGGCCTGTGCTTGGTTTACTGACCGAACGACAACTGAGCGATGCTGATGTTGCAGGCAGTCTGCACATCCTCCACCAAACACGGCGAATCTGCAATCATCATCATTAAATCAATCAATCATCAATCAATCATCAATCACCAATCATCATCGTCATCAACAATAACAACAACATCAATAACATCAACAACAACAAACACACATTTGTCTCTTTCATCGTCAATATTATCACAAACTTCCTAAACCCATCATCACACGGTTCATCATCCTCATCATCATCATTATCATCATCAACAGCTGCCGCCGCAGCAGCAGTATTATCACCACTATCACATAAAATGCAATTATACTTATGCCTCTTTCGGAGCACCAGCACCACCCCCACCACCACCATCAACAACAACAACAAACCACCATCTACACCACCGACAACAATCCTAACAACCACTACAGCCACCACAACAACCACCACAACAACAACGTACTAAGCGCAAAGAAACTGTCTTGTCCGATCTCGGCACGTGCAGCCTCTATGGCATGCTTGATGGCGAACAGACCCGCGGGGGCAATCGCCATCGGAGGTTCACCAACCGCTGCGAACACACACACACACACACACATATAATCATTCAATATAGAAACAAGCGTTCAACCGCTACAACCATATATTTCCATATAAAACAACGACAATCCGATTTTTTTTTAAAACAACAAAATAAAATTTTAAAAAAGTGTCGATGTCTATCTGGCCTGCACACCTAGCAAGTGGAGTGTTGATTGACTCAGAGACAGTGAAGGTTAGTGAATATAATGAACAGCTGTGTCTTCACGTTCTTTCTGGAAAGTGTCAATTGAGCAGATAGAGAATTACTACTACTACTACTACTACTACTACTAAAATTACTACTACTACTACTACTACTACTACTACTACTACTACTACTACTAATAATAATAATAATAATAATAATAATAATAATAATAATAATAATAATAATATTACAGGATGCTATCAGCTATCACGCGCTTTTTCTTCTATCGATTCGACAGAAAGGGAAAGAAAGGAAAGCCTGCGACAAAAAAGGAGTGAACTGTCACGAGAGGGCACATAGTGGGAGGATTGGTAAAGAGTGAAAAGGTCTGAGAGGTATTTTGGGCATGAATCGCAATGAAAGTACTGAAATAACCGGCAAGCAAGCTTGTACTCAATTCTCGCCTTGACCGGGAGCCAATGAAGAGTCTTGAGAGAGGGGAAGGCACTCGCACTAAGAAATTGATGCAGCCCAAATATAATTGTCTTTATGGTAAATTACAATTGTCTGGTAAGAAGTACTGAATGGCTATGGCCATACAAACCTTTGGATCCCAGAACCCCGAGAGGGTTGGTGACGTTTTTCATCATGGTGATACGGAAGTCAATAGGGATGTCTTTAGGCATTGGTGGCTTGTATTCCTGTTTATAAAAACAACAAACAAATAAAAACGTTACGTTCAAGATAAAATTTGTTTTCAGTTAACTACATACATTTTAGAAAACCATTGAAATTCTGCCAACTGTTTCCATACCAGTATCACATTCGACATCATTATCATCATCATCATCATCATCATCATCATCATCATCATCATCATCATCATCATCATCATCATCGTTATCATCATCATCATCATCATCATCATCATCATCATCATCATCATCACCGTCAGCAGCAGCACCGTACTCGATGAAGTCTTTCTACTAAAGATTTTGCGTGACAGTCTAGCAGCGTCTGCCTCTCTGGACGTTCAACGTACCCAAGTGCCGTCAGTGAGGACCTCGCCAGTGGTGGGGTCAAACTTCTCTTTCTCTGTCAGATGATAGCCAAGCCCCATCAGGAAACCTCCCTCCAGCTGACCAATGTCCAGTTCGGGGTTTGTGCTAACAAAATACGTAAGGCGTAGTTAGATGATAATCCTTCTAGAAGCTGGATTACAACGGCTCTCTCTTTGCAGTGGGGCTCCACACCACCCAGCACTTCCCACCCTCACTTCTTCTCCAACCCCATCCCTCGCCTGTATTTTTATAACAATTACTATTAGCTTGTGTTACTTGTTACCGACAGATGATGAATAACATTAGGTTTTTTTAAGAACGGATGTATAAGATTAGACTGTATTATAAGGACATGATTAGGCTGTATGGAGACAAGATTTATAAGTTCAAGATTGCTTACGGACCGGTGTATAAGATTAGACTGCTTAGGGACAGATTTATAAGATTAGACTGCTTAGGGAAAGATGTAAAAGATTAGACTGCTTATGGACAGCTGTAAGAGATTATACTGCTTAGGGACAGATTTATAAGGTTAGACTGTTTAAGGACAGATTGATAAGATCAGACTGCTTAGGGACAGATTGATAATATTTGACTGTGTACACATATTTATAGGATTAGACTGTGTAGAGACATATTTATAAGATTAGACTGTGTAGATAAGCCTACTTATTTATAAGATTAGACGGCTGTGTAGAGACAGATTTATAAGTTTAGACTGTAGAGACAGATGTATAAGGTTAGACTGTGTAGAGACATTTATAAGGTTAGACTATATGGAAAGATGTATAAGGTTAGACTATAGGTAAAGATTTATAAGGTTAGACTATAGGGAAAGATGTATAAGGTTAGACTATGGGGAAAATTGTATAAGGTTAGACTATAAGGAAAGATTTTAAAAGTTAGACTATATGGAAAGATTAATAAGGTTAGACTACATGGCAAGATTTATAAGGCTACACTATAGGGAAAGATTCATAAGGTTAGACGATAGGAAAAGATTCATAAGGTTAGACTATAGGGACAAAACGTCTCTTTAATGAGAACACAGAGTTAGTTCCTTTTCTACATGATCATCCAGTGTCTCTTTCTACAAGATCAGACTGGTTAGAGACAGATTTATAAGATTAGACTGTACTCCAACGATCTTAATTCCAAACACACAAAACTAACATTCTCTCACCTCACGCCCGCATCATACAGCATATCGGCGCGGATGATCTGGGACTGACCAGTCAGAACATCCACTTCAGCTTCAGTCACCACAGCCGCGTACACCTCGTACCTAAACTCGTCCTGTTGGTACTCGTTGGTGCTGCAACGTCAGATGTAGGCTGCGTCCAATTAAAACTGACGACGTAATAACAATTAGTAATAACATTGCGACGCGCCGAATGTGTGAGGGTCGACCTGTAGGTCTGAAAAGTACTGACCACAGGGAAATGTTTAACCAATATTTTAAAAGCTTACATCTAAAACTCCGCAATGGACTCCAAACAACCGGGAAAGGGCGGGCTTACACCGCTTTACTTAATTAATTAATTTATTTCGACGCTCTTATAATAGCGCATTTCCAGCTCAAGAGCTGCTCAAGGCGCAGGCTGGTACAGAATCTCGCTCAAAGCGCCCAAGGTGCCCAAATGCTGTCTTGGGCTCATCGTCTGACGTCCAGACGACCGAGCACGATCCTAGGCGACCGTGGACGTGGACAAGAGAAAGGACCTTGTGCTTGCTGGGTGTATATGTATAGCTGACACACACCCGTTTAGGACATGAGCGTCAGGATCTTTACAGTCTGTGCGTCGCTTTTCTTCGACGTAGCCTATCTTATTTGGGTTTGTTGTCAAAACGGCAAAAGATAAAGTTGATGGTGGGAGGCCATGATCAAGAGTAATTCGGGAATAGGGGAGTTTTCAGGCTGGAATTACAAGTGGCGTCATTTAGAGAGCCGTGATGAGAGAGGAAGGGAGCGCCAATCTGAAGGTCCAAGTACTGACAAAGACCGACAGCTTGTAGAGGAGGACAGTGTGCACAGCGAAATACGTTAAAATGACACTAACAAGTAGTGGACAGAGAGGTCAATGCCCTTGTCGTAGCAGGCAGTGACCAGTTCCAGCCATGTGGGGTTGGTCATCTGTTGACGGACAGGGTCCATCCGTGCCCGCAATATCTTGCAACACTCCACCACGCCCTGTGGATATAAACATCAACTTGACTAACATTTCATTCATCTATTAAAACTAAACAATAATAAATAAATAAATAAATAAATAAATAAATAAATAAATAAATAAATAAATAAATAAAGGCTTGCATGGTTGTGTCTTTGTGTCTCACTGTCTGTCTGTCTGTCTGTATGAGGACGCTGACCTGACAGTTGATTTCGCTGGTGATGGAGCCGCCGGTGGTAACGGAGTTGCTGTTGCACACCGTGTTGGGATGCTTGACGCGAATCAGCGACATCGGCACTCCCAGCTCGTAGGCACACACCTGGGCAGTCTGACCACACACAGACGAACAACCGCACGTAGCATGTTACAGTACAGCGGACGTTACGTGGTGTCAAATCCATCTCTAACTCTAATCATAATCATATTTTTTATAGTTTCCAAACAAGGTCATCATAGTGACGTCAGACACCAAAACAAGCCAAAAACAATTTTTTTTAAAAAGTAAAAATTTCAAATACGTGTTAATCTATAATTATATACTAACGACAGCACGTCTTCTCCAGGATAGCACAAACAACTGCTGCCCTGACAAGGCTGAAGCCCATTTGGAAAGGGCTGAAGCCCATTTGGAAAGGGCTGAAGCCCATTTGGAAAGGGCTGAAGCCCATTTGGAAAGGGCTGAAGCCCATTTGGAAAGACAAGACCATCAGTCTATACTCCAAGCTAAGGTTGCTGCGCCCCCTTGTCATCTCCATCTTCCTATACGCTTGCGAAACATGGACCCTCATAGCAGACCTACAACGAAGAATACAAAGCATGGAGATGAGGTGCTACAGAATAGGACATTTCCAATACCCAGCACCTCCCCAAGGACGAAGACAGACCATCACACAAGCCATTGGACAACACGATGACATGCTCACAATGGTGAAGAAATGAAATTCCGGTGACATGGCCACGTCACCATAGCTTCAGGCCTTGCAAAGACCATCCTGCAAGGCAAGAAGGCAGAAGAGGAGGGAGACCAAAAAAGCGGTGGGAAGGCAACGTTCGATATTGGACTGGCTTGACACTAAGCGAAGCCATGAGATCAGCTGAGGATCGGGAAACAGAGTACGCTGGTTAAACGGTCATTTGTGGTGCTCCAAGGACTTTCAAGTTACGAGATAAGATAGGATAGGATTGTACTGACAAAATACAACGTATCTGAGACTAGTAGTCGAGGCTTACTCCCTCCTTCAAGGTGGTAGAAGGCCTTGGCTAATCTTAGCCACGCTGTATGGACAAAACATTGCAAAGTACAGTGACATTAGGTTCGGAAAGGTCCTGATTCGGCTCAATGTAGTCCGCTGGACCCTTTAAACAATGATTAACTAACTAAATAGCTAGCTTCGGAGACAATTTACACAATCACTCACTAACTCAATCAATCAATCAGTCATTAAATACCTCGACTCATCCTCCACAAACCTTGGTGTTGATGCCCTGCCCACACTCGACGCCGCCGTGTTCGATGGCGATGGTG
This sequence comes from Oncomelania hupensis, assembly GCA_036898135.1. Classification (NCBI taxonomy): domain Eukaryota; kingdom Metazoa; phylum Mollusca; class Gastropoda; order Littorinimorpha; family Pomatiopsidae; genus Oncomelania; species Oncomelania hupensis. The sequence continues at coordinate 69,251,503 of CM072517.1, forward strand.
CCGTCGCCGTGGTAGATGGTGAGGAAGACGTTGAACGTGGCGCCCTGCCACCCGATGCCGAACTGGGTTGGAACCATTGATAGCCCGCGCTTCCTCCACCGGTTGGCCTACAGCACACAAAAAAACATCATCATCAACATCATCATCATCATCATCATCATCAACAGTCCCGCAGACGGTTTGGTCGTTGGGAAGACATGAGGGGTGCTGTTGCGGTGAGTTGTCGCCAACTGGATCTGTCTGCAGTTGTCAGGAGGCGTGGCATGTCCAGCGCCGTCCATGTTTTGACATCATCTGTCCAGCTCTTCCTTTGTCCTCCTCTGCGCCTGCCTCCTTCCATTGTTCCTTGCAGGATAGTTCATACACTATGTAAATGCCATAGAAAAGAGGGTACGGTTCTGCCTACTTTAAATGGACATACACATTGTCCATGTCGTAGGATGAAGGGGACGAATTGACCAAATCGGTGATTCTGTCAGCGGTTGGTCTAACATCAAGAGCCTATAATTATGTAAAGCAAATGTCACATATAAAGATTGGATCACAGTGCGATGCGGAATCTATCTAGTATAATATGTTAATCCCCAGACGTCCTGGTATAAATGGGAATTACAATCCACACTAGCCAAAAGTTAGCGCACATAACAATTGCTATTCGTCTTGGGATATATGGGAATCCAGTTTCTATGGCACATGGGAATTCCAAGCGTCCCATCTTAAGCAGTAGAACAGAAATGGAAATGTTTGTAAAATGTTGGAATAATGGATTACGATGGCATCATATCCGCTAAATAGATGAACGTGTTATATCCCTTTCACTGCGATTGTCGTTGATCATCTCAATTCGTACCCATTGAAAAGCTGTCCACGCCCAGTCGTCGCCACGTGTGGTTCAGCCTTAAGCCTACCTGGTTGAAGAGCTGAATCTGCTGTTTCCTGTTGGCATAGTCACTGGACGTCTCCAGCTGCGACACCAGGTCCCTAATGATGCAGTAGTCTAAATGCTGACCAGATGGCGACACCTGCAACATAATATCAGTCCTGACCACATCAAACATAATTAAAGTTGTCGGAAATTCAAACCGCGCTTTCATGGTGTCATCAGGATAATAGAAAATATCTCGTCTTGAAACCAGAATCGACACAATTTTGTTTTTAGTTTACATTTACAAAAGCTGTCAGTAGTCTGTGTATTCTTACGACTTCCATATTCCATAGTTTGCTAGAAGCCGTATTTAACTGCGATTGGTCAAGTACCGTGTGGTATACCAGTTTTAATCACACGTTACGTGGCCAGTGAGAAAAGGAGCTATTTGTGGAAATGGATACATTCTATAATTAAGTGTATATTAAACTGTCAGTAAAGAACATTAGTGTCAAAGGTTTGCCAATGAAGAACTTACGTCTCCTTTGTTATAGAAGTTGAGCTTGCGGACCTCAGTGGGGTCCATGTTCAGGTCTTTGGCCACATGTTCCACGATTGACTCGATCAGGAACTGTGCTGGGACCGACCCTGCCACAATCGTGCAACAGCAGCTACAGCGACGTCACCAATATCAATAATTGTGTCGTAGTAGTTGCCGTCGACGTCGCCACGTCATCACCGCCACCAAGTACCACCACCACCATTATCATTATCATCATCATCATCATCATCACTATCGTCATCATCATCACCATCTTTATTATCATCATCGTATCAACTTCATCATTTTTAGTAGTACAGTAGTAGTAGAAGTAGTAGTAGTAGTAGTAGTAGTAGTAGTAGTAGTAGTAGTAGTAGTAGTAGTAGTAGTAGAATTGTTGTTGTTGTTGTTATATTATTATGATTATTATTATTATTATTATTATTATTATTATTATTATTATTATTATTATTATTATTATTATTGGGAGGCTTGTGGCCGCGTGGTCTAAGGCGGGACTAACTTGCCTTGTCAACAGGCCAGAAACCAATGGCGCCTGATAGGTGTGGGATCCAGTATCTGGACGTTATGTTTTCCCAAATATTATTTACTTTTGACTCGGACGTCTCAGGGGTTTTCTCCGGGTACTCCGGTTTGCTCCCCCAGCAAAATTTCAAAAACACAACTAATATTAGATAGGTTTGGTTTGGGCGCGCCACAAGCTGCGACTACGCCTTCCCTGGGGGAGGCGGCCCAGAGTTTCCCGATAAAAAGGGACAACATGTCAAAAATCAAAATCAATATCAAAATTATTATTATTATTATTATTATTATTATTATTATTATTATTATTATTATTATTATTATTATTATTATTATTGTTATTATTATTATTATCTGTACCTGGCGAGCGACAGTAGGTGTTGGCAGCTTTGTTGGTCTTCACCCTGACGGGAGTATATCTCCAGTTCTGAATGTTGTAGGCTGAATGAGATAGCACAATCTTAATCATCATCCTCATCATCTTCATCAAACATTAATCCTCACCATCCCTTCTTCTTCTTCTAATTCTTCTCCTTCTTCGTCATCATCATCATCATCAATTCTTCATCACCATCACCATCATCATCATCATCATCATCATCATCATCGTCGTCGTCGTCGTTGTCGTCATCACAATCATCATAAAACATCTATCACCATCTCTTCTTTTTCTTATGCTTCCTTTTTGTCATCATCACCATCATCATCAGCAGCAGCAGCACCATCATCATCGTTTTCTTTGTCTTTATCATCAATCTCACAAACGCCATTGGACAACAGTATCGTCGTCAACGTCAGTCACCGCCGACAACCGTGACACCTGCCACAATCTCACAAATGCGCATGCGCGTCAGTAGCGGGCGAGTTGGAGAAGTATTATGAAGGTCAGTTAGTCGGTTATGCAGTTTGTGGAATAGCAGGGCCGGTCAACTGGTAGCTTTTCAATTATTGAAGTATTTTAGTAGGTTGGTCGGTGGGTTGGTTGATGAGTTAACGAGCCGGTTAAGTATTGAATAAGTCGGTCGATCGGTTAGAGAGTTTAAGTATAGGTCGGTGGTGAGTGATTGAACTAGTTCGGAATATAGTAAGGCGGCTGTTTGCATTTGGTGCGTTGATGAGATAGTCTGGGTGTTTGGGGTTTTTTGGGTGCACACTTTATTGTCCCTTATCATCGTAAAATTCTGGGTCGCCTCCTCCGCGCGCCCAAACCCATCCTACATAATATTAGTTGTGTTTTTCAAATGTTGCTGGGGGAGAAAAACGGAGTACCCGGAGAAAACCCCCAAGACGTTGCCCGATACGAAAGTAAATAATATTCTGAGAAACATAATTCCCAGGGGCTGGATCTGTCAGGCGCGCTTGGTTTCTGGCCTGTGGACAAGGCAGGTTAGTCCCGCCTTAGACCACTCGGCCACAACGCTGTTATGAGTGTGTGTGTGGGTGTGTGTGTGGGTGTGTGGGTGTGTGTGTGTGTGCATACACGCATTTGGTCATTTGTATATTATAAGCGACACGCCAAATGCCCACTGTGAATACAGATTTTGTGTTTTAACGTGACCAGGTCGTGCAATCAATCGATCAACTGGTGAGTCAGTTAGTTGTATTGTTCAATAAATAAAAACTCGTTTTCTGACCATTGTCCATCCAGGGGAACATGTAGGGAAGGCCACTTTCGCTGGGGGAGCTGCCGCAGTCCGCGTACACGGTGGTGATCACGCCGTTGATTACGCCCTCGTTAGAGAAGCCGACCTGCCATCATCAACATCAACATCAACATCAACATCAACATCAACATCGACATCAACATTTTAGTTTGAATTGCCAATGCATACTGTTCATCAGGAGTATGATTGCTCTGGGTGTTCAGTGCTGATTTAGGGTTTTACTCAAACTTCCCTGGCCTGGTTATTCCCACTTTGCCACATCACCAATGGTGTTCATTAATTCAATGCCAACATTTTATTTTATATTATTTGGTTTGATCGTTCTTTAATAGCGCTTTTCCAGCTCAAGAGCTGCTCAAGGCGCTATCTCAAGCCGCCCGAGGTACCCACTTGCAGCTTTTGGGCCTCGTCTGACACAAAGACAACTGAGCACAGTCCTATAGGCGCCTGGCTTTGTGGCGAAGAAGAGACCTAGCGCGTGCTGGATGTATTTTTAAAGTCCGTGCGATGGAATGCGTGCACAGACCAGACCTCGGTTTATACTCTCATCCCATGAAGTATGACACAGGGTGTAGTGATTTACTACACAGTTCTGTCGTATTTAGAGTCCATGTGTGGTAAGTACAAGATTCAGATTTAGGGCTACAGTGTTGTCCACAGATGCTTCGGAGAAGGGGTGTGGACGGAAAAGAGAGACAAAACACACACACACACACACACACACACACACACACACACACACACACACACACACACACGCATTTTTGTAAAAACGACATTGTGATGACTGTTGTGAAAAAAACAGGGATTATTTTGACACACTTTTCATTTCCGTGACATTATTTTGACATTTTCAAATTTTTGAACCTATCCCTAACCCTAACCCTAACCCTAACCCCTAACCCAAACCCTAACCATAACCCTAATCCTAACCCTTAACCTAACCATAGGCCTAAAACAGCTCTAACTCAGCAGGGAACTATTTTGACGTCAAAATAGGGCGCCCTTCCAAAAAAGTCAAAAGAAACCATGTGGAGTTCCATGAGTGTGTCACTGTAACGTCGTTTCTACATGCCCACACACACACATAGCCGAGGGTACGCAGTATTATCATGACTTTCCTGAAATGCCACATACGTTGTGCTGACAATGGATCATATTTCGTCCCCCCTTTTTAAGAAACGATGATTGATGCCCTCACCATTATCTGTAACAAGATCTGGCAGAATGGGGAGTGGCCTATACCATGGACCCAGTCGCTTGTCATCACTCTTCCCAAAAAAGGTGACCTTCAGGAGTGTGAAAATTACCGGACCATCAGCCTCATCAGCCATCCCAGCAAGGTCCTCCTGAAAATAATACTCAACAGGTTGAAACCCCAAGCTGAACAAATCATAGCTGAGGAACAAGCAGGATTCAGGGCAGGGCGAAGTACCACTGAGCAGATTTTCAACCTCAGAATAATCTGTGAAAAATACCTACAGCACCAACAACATCTATATCATGTGTTCATAGACTTCAAGAAGGCGTTTGACCGAGTCTGGCATGCAGCTCTATGGGCAACAATGAAAGTGTACAACATCAGCCCTAAAATTATTGAAGTCATCAAAAGCCTGCATGACAAGGCTACCAGTGCAGTCCTCCACAACAGCGCCATCGGGAACTGGTTCAGAACAACAATCGGTGTGCGTCAAGGATGCCTACTCTCTCCAACACTCTTCAACATCTTCCTAGAGCGCATCATGTCAGATGCTCTTGCAGACCATGAAGGCACAGTCAGCATAGGGGGTAGAGCAATCTCCAATCTTCGTTTTGCAGATGACATCGATGGATTGGCTGGAGAGGAACAAGAACTTGAACAGCTGGTACAGAGGCTTGACACCACCTCCAGAGCCTATGGAATGGAAATAAGTGCAGAGAAGACCAAAATGATGACCAACAACCCCAATGGCATCAATACGGACATCAAAGTCCAAGGCCAATCCCTCAACACAGTGCATAGCTTCAAATATTTAGGAGCCAGTGTATCAGACAATGGGTCCCGACAGGAAGTCCTCTCCAGGATCGCACAAACAACTGCTGCCTTGACAAGGTTGAAGCCCATTTGGAAAGACAGGACCATCAGTCTACATTCCAAAGTAAGACTGCTGCGCTCCCTTGTCATCTCCATCTTCCTATATGCTTGCGAAGCATGGACCCTCACAGCAGATCTCCAACGAAGAATACAAAGCATGGAGATGAGGTGCTACAGAAGACTTCTGGGCATTTCCTATACCCAACACATCACCAACGACGAAGTCCGACAGACCATCAAACAAGCCATTGGACAACACGATGACCTGCTAAGAGTGGTGAAGAAACGGAAACTCCGATGGTATGGCCACGTCACCAGATCATCAGGCCTTGCAAAGACTATTCTGCAAGGCACAGTGCAAGGAGGTAGAAGAAGAGGGAGACCGAAAAAGAGGTGGGAGGACAACATTCGAGAATGGACTGGTTTGACACTGAGCGAAGCCATCAGGGCTGCTGAGGACAGAGAAAGATGGAGTATGCTGGTTAAACGATCATCTGTGGTGCCCCTACGACCTTCGGGTTACGGGACAGGATAGGATAGGATAGGATTTTAAGTACTTTTAAGTGTTTGAACCCTAACCCTAACCCAGCCCTAACCCTAACGGATCATTGTTCTGACGTCAAAACAAGTAGGTCTGTCAAAACAAGTTATGTAGATGTTCACTGGTTTGTCCAGTTAACACCGTGTAAGTGTGTCCACACACACACATACACGCACACACACACACAACACACACCAACACAAACGCGCGCGCGCCCACGCTCCTACACGCACACACTCATATTATTATAAAATTATAATGTTCCCAAATCATCATCACCATCATCATCATTAATCATTATAATTAATCATCCTCAATCATCATCACAATCATCATCATCATCATCATCATCATCGCCATTATCATAACTGAAACTTTACCTCATACTCGAAGTAGTACGGGAACCTCTTTCCAATTGCCTTCAGGTTGTCATGGAGGTTCATGCGAAATCTGACGGGTCTGTACACGAACACAAGAACACATACACACGAACACACACACACATACCCCCCTCCCCACCTCCCATTTCAAAAACTAGTCTTTTGTTTCATAACCGACGCTAAATGAACAGCTAGGTTACGCTGGTTACGCCAATAAATCACCTCTTTTGATTTAAATCGCTAAATTCTCCTGTCTATGTATGTATTAACAGCATCAAGGATGATTCTATAAACAACATCGCTGCAAAAGTGTGTATAGCAGGAACAGTTGTTTGTTTACAATTCAAGGAAGAGACGCCTAACATTCAAAACGTAACGGTCGGGTTTAAGCAACCATTTCCCTTGCTATCATCTTTTGATTTCGCAACAATGCAATGTCCCAAGCAAACTTATTGCCACAAAAAAAAAACATTGAAAAAAAATCATTATTGATACCCTGGCCCCTTTACCAATTAACCGTCAATCATTAATCATTATCGTTATCATTAGGATTATCAAGACACAATCCTGACCCTTACTGTCTTAGCTGTGCTATTAATGGCTGACAACTCACTACAGACCTTCGCATGACGTAGGAGGCCAAAGCACAGGCGCCAGACACCATGCAGTTTCTGGTAATCCTGGAACCGAAGGCGCCTCCTAATCTCTTCACCTCTACAACGATGCTGGAAAAGAACAACAACAACAAAATTGTAGACCTATATTTACAATTCAATTCCACTCACCAACAAAGCAGATTTAATAAGGTAGGATTGGCTTTTCAAAGTATGTCAATCCCGGTAATTGCCTACGAGGTGTGACTTTTCCAAATAAAATTAAAGAAAGGACAATTTAACCAAACAAAATTTAATTAGCACACAGCATACAGAGTGTATGTTACGGGCCAATGGTGGATTCAGCCCCGATGCTTGAATCATGTGTAACTCGAATTCCTTATCCTCGCTGCACAGTAACAAGGCAGGAGTCGTCGTTATGAAGTTTACCAACTTTATTCAGCAAACGACCCTAACATCAACAACTGCATACAAAACCCCCTTTACCGAAAAACACCCTACAGACACGTGGATAGCACTTCTAATAATTATAGTCTATCAACAATGTCGAAAAGTACGGAAGGTTCCAGAATGACGCAATCAACAACCAATCAAAAATAAAACTCGTCACCGGAATTACGCACTGTCTTACGTCATAGAATGTTCTAGGACCTTACAAGACCCAACTAACCATCGCTAGATCTATTCCGAATTTTTTTTTTTTTTAAAAATCACTGCCCGAATCTTCGATCAATAATAAATAAGGTGGTTTTTTTAGTTGTTTTTTTTTACGTTGTCAATACTGCTAGCGTACAACAATATCGACCGACGACAACAAACAGTAGACAAAGCTTTCCCAGCAACAATAGACCCACCGTCACAGTAGACACAGCTTTCCCAGCAACAATAGACCCACCGTCACAGTAGACAAAGCTTTCCCAGCAACAATAGACCCACCGTCACAGTAGACAAAGCTTTCCCAGCAACAATAGACCCACCGTCACAGTAGACACAGCTTTCCCAGCAACAATAGACCCACCGTCACAGTAGACAAAGCTTTCCCAGCAACAATAGACCCACCGTCACAGTAGACAAAGCTTTCCCAGCAACAATAGACCCACCGTCACAGTAGACACAGCTTTCCCAGCAACAATAGACCCACCGTCACAGTAGACAAAGCTTTCCCAGCAACAATAGACCCACCGTCACAGTAGACAAAGCTTTCCCAGCAACAATAGACCCACCGTCACAGTAGACACAGCTTTCCCAGCAACAATAGACCCACCGTCACAGTAGACAAAGCTTTCCCAGCAACAATAGACCCACCATCACAGTAGACAAAGCTTTCCCAGCAACAATAGACCCACCGTCACAGTAGACACAGCTTTCCCAGCAACAATAGACCCACCGTCACAGTAGACAAAGCTTTCCCAGCAACAATAGACCCACCGTCACAGTAGACAAAGCTTTCCCAGCAACAATAGACCCACCGTCACAGTAGACAAAGCTTTCCTAGCAACAATAGACCCACCGTCACAGTAGACAAAGCTTTCCCAGCAACAATAGACCCACCGTCACAGTAGACACAGCTTTCCCAGCAACAATAGACCCACCGTCACAGTAGACAAAGCTTTCCCAGCAACAATAGACCCACCGTCACAGTAGACACAGCTTTCCCAGCAACAATAGACCCACCGTCACAGTAGACAAAGCTTTCCCAGCAACAATAGACCCACCGTCACAGTAGACAAAGCTTTCCCAGCAACAATAGACCCACCGTCACAGTAGACAAAGCTTTCCCAGCACCAACGCAGACCCCAAATCAAAGGTAAGTAAACGCTGTCACTGCACTGTTTGCAAAACAAACCGCTCGTCACTATGCCTAACTATGCGTGTCTCAATCGTAACAGTATAAAGCCATGGTCACACAGCACTCCACGTCTTAATCACGTACAAAAAGTTCGGAAAATCTGGTGGACGTGGTCGTACGTGGTAATTTTCGGTCAATTTTGGTTTGGCCGTGCTTTGGACGGGGTATGGCCCACGTCCAGCCACGTATAAGCCTAAAAATAAATTTGCACATGTTCACGAGAGGGAAAAAGGCGACACTGCACGTGCCGAGTTCTAAGAAAATTACGGTATTTATATGCCGCAAATCAGAAGTGATACAGAAGTGATTAGGCAGTGATCAGGACGTATTTCGAACTTGTTCGAGACGTCGTTAGGTAGTGCTATGTACGTGGAAAAATCCATTTGTCAGTGATAAGCCGCTAAACACACGCCATTTCCCGTGATTCCAACGCGGTACATGCGTCCAGTGACCGTGCTCTGGCCGTGACTGAACGCTAAACTTTCGCGTCTTACCGCGTCTCCCCAAGTTTTAATCACTGCCGGAACACGGATTACCACGCGTGTTTCACGTGTGTTGCACGTCTTTACCGCGTGTGTTACCCGCGGTTGTGCGCGGGCTAAAATTTTGAGCAGTTCAAAAAGCCCCGGTCACACAGCCCTTTACGGCTGAATTACGGCCAAAGCGCGTCCAAAATTTGTTACCCGTGGAGTGGACGTTGTTGTTCGCGTTGATGTCGAGGTTAAGACGAGCTACGGTCGATGTATAGACGTGGCAGGACGCGGAGAGAAATCTGAACGGCATCGGACGCGGCAAAAAGTTTTGAACTGCTCAAAATTTTAGCCCGCGCACAACCACGGGTAACACACGCGGTAAAGACGTGCAACACACGTGAAACACGCGTGGTAATCCGTGTTACGGCAGTGATTAAAACTTGGGGAGACGCGGTAAGACGCGAAAGTTTAGCGTTCAGTCACGGCCAGAGCACGGTCATTGGACGCATGTACCGCGTTGTAGCGGCTTATCACTGACAAATAAATTTTTCCACGTACATAGCACTACCTAACGACGTCTCGAACAAGTTCGAAATACGTCCTGATCACTGCCTAATCACTTCTGTATCACTTCTGATTTGGGGCATATAAATACCGTAATTTTCTTAGACCTCGGCACTGGCAGTGTCGCCTTTTTCCCTCTCGTGAACATGTGCAAATTTATTTTTAGGTTTACACGTGGGTGGACGTGGTTGCAGTGCTTCAGCAGTGGAACAGCCGCCGACGGCCATACCCCGTCCAAAGCAAGGCCAAACCAAAATTGACCGAAAATTACCACGTACGACCACGTCCACTAGATTTTCCGAACTTTTTGTACGTGATTAAGACGTGGAGTGCTGTGTGACCGAGGCATCTTTTTGCCGCGTCCGATGCCGTTCAGATTTCTCCCCGCGTCCTGCCACGTCTATACCTCGACCGTAGCTCGTCTTAACCTCGACATCAACGCGAACAACAACGTCCACTCCACGGGTAACATATTTTGGACGCGCTTTGGCCGTGATTCAGCCGTAAAGGGCTGTGTGACCGGGGCTTAAGCCTCGGAAAAGTGGTTTAACCTTCTACAGGTGGTCGATAAGTAACTCCCTAATGAAAATCGCGTATGACGTTTGTTAAAAATAAGATTGCGTTTGCATTGATGGAGCTTAACCTTTACACCCACCATTGGCGATATGGCAGACAGAGATAACAATCCTAGCGAAGAGAAGATGGATGGGAAAGAGGGAAGGAGGAGGTAGGAGGTGGGGGTGAGGACCTACATCAACACTGAACGGCGTGCCAGAGCGCTCATACTGCTAAGACATTACATTACATTACATAATTGTTGCTTTAGGTCCAGCGGACTCTTCCGAGCCAAATCAGGACCGGACAACCCCCAATCCGCATAAAAGATCTGCTGAAGCAACCCTAGTGGAAAAACTGAATGCCCTCCACCAGCCAGTCACTTTACAATAAAGACATCCCACGCAGGGGACGCTAAGGCTGCACTCTAATTTATCGAACCCCGTTTACAAAAACAAAATAGAATACAAACATCATTATAAATTATCAACAAAACACATACATATAAAATGCCTACATTGCTAAATAATAACATCATAGGAAGCCCTAGTGACCACCTGGCAGAAAGCGTCCAATATTCCCAAGCTGATCCAACAGACCTCATACACAAACAAGGGGTCTTGTCCCGGAAGAGTTTTCAAGAAAAAAGGTAGGTGACTGGTCTAGCGAAGAAGAAGATGGTATAGCAGATTGATAGAACACAGCAGGACTGAGAAAGAGCAAATGAGAAAGACAGCGACAGTGGGAATTGAAAGCACTAAATTTCCAGAAAGTGGGGATACTATTTATACTGAAACCCCCGGCACCCCAACGGGTTCATACTGCTAAGAATCTAAGATGGACACAGTTTTGCGCAATTAGCTTAAGTGTTACCTTGACAAAAAAAAGTTTTAAAAAACTCGAAAAACTTTATATTGCTTTTTTTTTTTTTTTTAAATATCTGACATCTCCTTGTGTTGGGTTTTTGTCTTCTCTTTCCTGCTACCTTTGTGGGGGTGCCGGGTTTTTCCTGTATAAATAGTATCCCTACATTGTGGAAATGTATAGTGCTTTAAATTACCACTGTTTCTGTCATTCTCATTTGTTCTTTATCGTTCCTACTCTGTTCTATCATAATCAATCTGCTATCTTTTTTGCTAGGCCAGTCAATTGCCGATTTTCTTGAAAACTCTCCCAAAACTACTCATTTGTGTATGGGGTCTGTTGGGTCAACTTGGGGATATTGGAAGCTTTCTGCCAAATGGTCACTAGGGCTTTTAGCTTTCTGTGGTATTATTATATTAGCAATGTAGGCATTTTATATGTATGTGTTTCGTTACTATTTTATAATGATGTTTATATTCTATTTTGTTTTTCTAAACGGGGGCTCAATAAATGAGAGAAAAAGCCTCAGCGTCCCCAGCATGGGATGTCTTTATTGTAGTGGTGTACTGGCGGAGGGCCTTCAATGTTATTAGTAGAGTTGTTCGGCAGATCTTTTACAGGGATCAGGGGTGAGTCCCCTTTCAACAAAGTTGTGGTCCTAATTCGGCTCTTTGCAGTCCGCTGGCCCCTATAAACAATGACTAACCAAGAGCTTAACAATCTCTTTTCTGCTAAACAGGACAGTCAAAAAATGGCCACTTTGGTTTTGCCCACCAACGGAAATCGAACCTGGATCATCGGTGTGCCAGGTGCACGCTCTATCACTGGTTGGTGCATGACCACCTACTCCTTTCTGCTGACCTGCTTTGCGGGATAGCGAGGATCTGGGCGATGACTTCCTGCGTCCTGTCAATCCACTGAGTGGTGGCCTCCACGTTCATGCCGCCGTCATCGTTGGGCTCGCACCTGGCTGCTTGCGTCTCCAGATGGAAGTGAGCCTGGGTGCCCATCTGCAAAGTGCCCGTCACTCGACGTGCCGAGTTGGACAGCGCCCCTGTACAGAAGCTAACGCCATATAAAAAAGCTATATAATAAGGCGCCTCGGGCAGCTTTAGTTAGAAGCTCCTGTATCAGCCAGCGCCTTGGACAGCTCTTTAAGATGGAAAAGCGCGCTATCTTAAGCCAGTAAATATATATCTGGCAATGGGTGAGTAAATGAATAATTGTCCATACATAAACAAATCCATTAAGAATTCAAGCAGTACGTTACTCAAGAGACATGCCAGTAAAACTAAAAGAATCACCAGTCAGTCAGAATAACTTACGATCTGGGTCACCAGTAACGACCACTTTAGGTGGGTCAGGGTAGAAAGATTTACTGGTGATGGCTTCTCTCAAATCCGTCAGCGGCTTCTGAATGTTCGTATACGTCACATTCACCATACTGGCCGCTGTATCCGCCGTCTGCGGATCGTCTGAAAGAGAGTTCATATATCAGTCGTCATTAATTTGCCACAGCAGCAGCAGCAGCAGCAGCAGCTTCACTGCTGTCATCGTCGCTTTTGTACTTCTTTTTTTTTTTTAACAGGTGGGCGGAGCGGGATGGGTCATCGTCATCATCATTTCACAACCATCGTTTAAGATAAGATCTTCATCCGACTATACAGAGTGGCCGTTATTATAAACATGATCATTGTCAATATCGTTTTTATCAGCTTTATTGTTAGGGTTAGGCTAGAATACTATCGTTGTTATCGCCGCCATCAATATCACAACAACAACTAATCAAATGGACTTACTGGCAACGATGATGGCGATAGGCTGTCCAGCGTACAGCACTTGACCGCTACACAGCAACTACACACATACATAAACACACATACATATATACACACATACACACACACACATTTATACACACGCACACATTCACGCGCGCACGCAAATACACACCCACACACACAAGCAGAGATGTTAATTATAACAGCTTAGTAAAATGAACATCAGCAAGGTCACACCCACCTACCACCCTCCTCTCTCCCACACGCCATCCTCAGATCCAGTCATGACACTGGTGGCTATAGTGTAAGATACCCAGCTAACCTTTTACTCTGACATCTCTCTCTCTCTCTCTCCCTTTCTCTCACTCTCTCTCTCTCTCTCTCTCTCTCTCTCTCTCTCTCTCTCTCTCTCTCTCTCTCTCTCCAAGGACCCGAACTCCGGACGCAAACCTCTTGTATATGCTTACTAGTCATAGAGGGTCAATCACCAAAAACTATGATTTTTGTTAGAAATCCGGAATCGTCGGCAGCAATACTCAAAAGCATGTATGTCTGATATTTCGTGCATAAGCAGTGCTTATGAAAGAGTCTTAAGGTGTTGCCACATCATCAATAAATGCTAAAATAAATAAATAAATGCTAAAATAAATAAATAAATAAATAAATAAACACAATATTATAACTCAGCAAGTCACGGTGCAAGGAGGCAGAAGAAGAGAGACAGAAAAAGAGGTGGAAGGACAACATTCGAGAATGGACTGGCTTGACATTGAGCGAAGCCATGAGGGTTGCTGAGGATAGAGACAAATGAAGTATATCTACGCTGGTTAAACGATCATCTGTGGTGCCCCAACGACTTTCGAGTTACGGGATAGGATAGGATTGTAAGGAATTGAGTCTGTTCAACTCTCGATACTAGTGCAAAAATAAAATTTTTACGTGATGACGCACATTTCGCCATTTCCGGTGTTCGTTATAATGATCTGAAGAAAATGGATGTATGAATGTTGAGCAGTGTGTTTGTTTTTGTAATAGTCGTGTCCAGCCCTCTTTGGAGGTACATGATGATGATAACGATAACGATGATGATGATGATCATGATAATGATGGTGATGATGGCGACGACAACGGTACTGACCTCTTCACGCATACTGTTCCCACCAGGGGGAACAAAGCTGTTTGTTCCAGGGATGTCCGAAGCCTTGATGAACTTGTACACACCGTCCATCGACTGAACAATACAGCAAACACATAAGGCCTATATACAGCTCTGTCAAACTGTCTCAATTTTAGTGACCCTACGTGTATTTAAGTCTACTAACTCTGTCTGTCTGTCTGTCTGTCTGTCTCTGTCTCTGTCTCTGTCTCTGTCTCTGTCTCTGTCTCTGTCTCTGTCTCTCTCTCTCTCTTTCTTTCTCTCTCTCTCTCTCTCTCTCTCTCTCTTTCTCTCTGTCAACCGTGTTATTTCTAGGGAAACTGTTTAATATGTTGTTTGATAGCGGGACTTACCCTGACGAGTGGGCTAAAGCTATTATAGTGCCAATCTTTAAAAAGGGAGATATTAAGATAACGGATAACTACAGGGGGGTGTCTTTATTAAGCTTAATAAGTAAATGCTACACCTCGGTGCTGAACAGAAGACTTGTCAATTGGGTAGAAGAGCATAATAAGTTAACAGAAACACAGGCAGGATTCAGAAAGGGTTACTCAACTACAGACCACATTTTTACCTTAAATGCAATTGTTGAAAAATGTTTATCCAGAAGAGGTGGCAAATTATACGCCTGTTTCGTGGACCTAAAGAAAGCGTTCGACTCTGTACAACATCAACCTCTGTTTGAAGTACTGCTACACAAAAATAATATCGATGGAAAATACATTAAGGCAATTATGTCCATTTACAAGAAAGTGTTGTCATGTGTCAGAGTCGAAGACAGACTCACAGAATTTTTTGAATGTCCAGTAGGCCTGAGACAAGGTTGCATTTTGAGCCCGGAAATTTTTTCTTTGTTTATTAACGAGGTTGCAACAGCTGTAGATAATGAAGGTATGCATGGCATACAAATACTGCCAAATTTGATTGACCTATTTTTGTTGTTATTTGCAGATGACATTGTTCTTTTGTCTATTACCCCCAGAGGGTTGCAGAACCAAATCAATATTTTGAATGATGCATGTAAAAGATTATTTTTGAGTAATAACACTGATAAAACGAAGGTCATTGTTTTTCGTAAAGGGGGTTTCCTGGGGAAAATATGAGAATTGGAATTTAGATGGGAACAAATTGGAAGTTGTAAATGAATACAATTACCTAGGTTTTATGTTCACGACAAAAATGAGTATCAATAAGGGTGTACATGCACTAGCGTTAAAGGGAAGAAAAGCTTGTTTTGAATGCGTGAAAACGATCTCCAAAGTAAGAGATATCTCCAGAAACTGCTACTTTAAAATTTTTGATACCCAAGTTCAGCCAGTATTGTTGTATGCCTCTGAGGTTTGGGGTCTCCACAGGCTAGACAACATTGAAAAGGTTCATACTTTTGCTTGTAAACGTTTTTTGAATATTCCAATAGGTGTGCCAAATAAACTTGTGTATGGAGAAACAGGGAGATATCCTTTATATATAAACAGTGCTGTGCGATGCATACGTTATTGGCTTAAACTTCTGAAGTTAGATTCATCTAGATTACCAAGGCAGGCATATTCTATGCTCTTCAACCTACATGAGAAGGGAAAGAAATGCTGGGTGTCGAGGTTGGAAAATACTTTGTTCACTCTGGGCTTTGGTTACGCATGGTTACAGCAGGGAGTGGGTTGTGAAAAAACCTTTATTGCTGTGCTCAAACAAAGGATGAAAGATGTTTATATACAAGAATGGGACAGTTCAGTTTTGATAAAAGACACATACCAACGATATCGAATATTCAAGAATGTTTTTGAAACAGAAGCGTACTTTGAAAGCGTTCATGTAAAATGTTTTAGAGATTGTCTGATTAAGCTACGGCTTGGTGTTTTGCCTGTGAGAGCTTCATTTTTTAGACTGACTTTTGATACAACAGGAGATATTATGTGTAAATGTTGCAAAGTACCAGAAGACGAAGATCATTTCCTAACTGCATGTACATTATACAATGATTTAAGAGCTAAGTATATAACTTTCCATGTTCAATCATGTGTCCATCTACTAAAATACGGAACAAAATTTCATCTGTGGAGAATTTGTTTGTTTATGTTCCATGCCCTAAAAGTACGAACAGAATTCTACGAGCATGTTACTTCATCATAAATTTAAATGAAATTATATTAAGTTTACAGAACTATGCAATATTTATGAATCACGTGATCCGCAACTCTACCTTTCTATGGGCTGGTGGCCCGAAGATTGTGTGAAATGTATGTATGTAATATTTTTTTGGAAAGTAAAAGGACGATGTCCAAATGTCAAATGTCTTTCTCTCTGTCCCCCTCCAATGCGCCGCAGAAGGGCAAGCATCGACCTTTGAAACGGATCTTATCCTGTCAAAGTTTCACCTCTATGAGGCCAGCCCCATCGTGAGGTGAGTCGACTATTCTAGTATTATTTTGCTTGTAGGCTTAAATGTATAGAACGAAGAATGCAAATAGCTTTAGATAGTCTGTCTGTCAGTCAATCTGTCCATTTGTCTGTCTGTCTATCCCTTTGTCTGTCTGTCCCTTTGTTTGTCTGTCTGCCACAGAAAACGAAAAAGCAATGCTAGGGATTCTGGTGTTACTTCGGATAATGCACACAGCTCTGTGCGTCTGTCTGCCACAGAAAACGAAAAAGTAATATATAGCAATGCTAGGGATTCTGGTGTTGCCTCGGATGATGCCCACAGCTCTGTCTGTTTGTATGTGTGTGTGTCTGTCTGTCTCTTCCGAAAAGGCATTACGAAAACAGCAAGCGATCTCACCAGCGGCACAGAAGGGTCCATGCTGGCGATTGTGGCGTTGCCTTGCTTGGCGAGGACGAACGACGCGTACAGCTCCGTCTGTTCTAGGGGCTTGTCGGTCAAGTACTTGGTCTGGCCGCTCACCTACAACCAATAGACGGATGAACATTGAGGTTTAACGTGCACGTGGCAGACCTAGATAGATTCGAGAGATGGAGAGAGAAGAGAATATCAGATTAGATAATAGATTAGAGAGGGAGAGAGAGAGATTCAGGCAGAGAGAGAGAGAGAGAGAGAGAGAGAGAGAGAGAGAGAGAGAGAGAGAGAGAGAGAGAGAGAGAGAGAGATTCAGGCAGGCAGAGAGAGAGAGAGAGAGAGAGAGAGAGAGAGAGAGAGAGAGAGAGAGAGAAAGAGAGAGAGAGAGAGAGAGAGAATACGAATCTTTTATTCCAGAAGTTCCGGCCATCCACTCTTTGGAAGGGGTGTGTATAAGAATAATAAAGCAACAAACATTGCATATATCATAACAAACATATAAATACAAAACAGGTTACGATACTGCTACTTCCCGAAGTTTCATGGCTTTATATAAATAAATGCATAGTTTTCTAACAGTCCCTTCGTTGTCAGAGGCTAACATTAGAATGAGACGTGTTGAACAAGGTATTCTATAATATTTTGGGGCTATAAACTGTTTCCTTAAGTTATTCAATAATAGACAACATAGTACAAACTGTAATTCATTTTCTTCTGCTGATTTACACATCGGACAAATAGTATCATTAACAACATGAACTCTGTATCTACAAAAGTGAACAAATAATTCTAAAACACCAAACCTAAATTTTGTCTTCACAAACATTAAATGTTTACCAATATTTAATTGCAAATATTTAGGCAGACTGTTGTGTTCATAGTTCATTCGTTAGTTATTCATTGCTTACAGGGTCCAGCATACTGCAAAGAGCCGAATCAAACCACAAAATCAGGACCACAACTTGTTTGAAAGAAGACTCACTCCTGTCCTATCCTATCCAATCCTATCGTACCCCGTAACTCGAAAATTGTTGGGACACCGCAGATGATCGTTTAACCAGCGTACTCCATCTTTCTCTGTCCTCAGCAAAACTCATGACTCCGCTTAGTGGGTCCATTCTCGAATATTGTCCTCCCATCTCTTTTTCTGTCTCCCTCTTCTTCTGCCTCCTAGCATCGTGCCTTGCAGGATGGTCTTTGCAAAACCTGATGCTCCGGTGACGTGGCCATACGATAGGAGTTTCCGTTTCTTCACCACTGTGAGCATGTCATCTTGTTGTCCACTGGTTTGTGTCTGTCGGATTTCGTTGTTGATGTGCTGAGTATAGGAAATGCCCAGAAGATATCTGTAGCCCTTCATCTCCGTGCTTTGTATTCTTCGTTGTAGATCTGCTGTGAGGGTCCACGTTTCGCAAGCGTATAGGAAGATGGAGATTATAAGGGAGCGCAGCAGTCTTATTTTGGAATGTAGACTGACTGTACACTGTCTTTCCAAATGGGCTTCAATTTAGTCAGGGCAGCAATTGTTTGTGCGATCCTGGAGAGGACTTCCTGTCGGGAACCTATTGTCTGATACAATGGCTCCTAAATTGAAGCTATGCACTGTGTTGAGGGATTGGTCTTGGAATTGAAACACAGTGAAAATACGTCCTACCCAAACGAGCGCTTGCGACACTGTCTCTCTCCCTCCTTTCTTTCTCTCTCTCTCACTCGCGCGCGAGAGAGAGAGAGATGGAGAGAGAGAGAGAGAGAGAGAGAGAGGTTGACTGATTGATTCTTTCATTCATTGCTCGTTCATTCACTCATTGGCTGATTGATTGATTAATATAATATTCAGACCTGGTAGGCGGCGTCAAGCTTGGTCATGGGCTCAGTGAAGGGGTACTCGCTGGGCTTGGAGTCGTAGGACAGGGTAGCAGACGACACTGGTCTGTACAGATTCAAGGCGCCACTCTGGAACCTCGTCGCCGTCTTGCTGTCACACACACCCAGCACGAACTGCGCAAACACACAAACACACACACACACACACACACACACCCTCACACACACACACACACACACAACATTGACGCTGTATTTTTTGTAATTAATAAATTATTTGTTTATGTAGCCGAAAACGACCTGTTTCTGAGGAAAAGTTTTAAAAATTTGGTAATTAGTGATGGAAAGAGCGCAATTTTACTATTAGGGTTCGGGTAAGGTTTAGTTGTAGATCTATCCCTATCCCTTGCCCTAACCCTTTACAGAATGTTTCTCTACAAAATTGCGCTTTTTCCGTCTCAACAACCCATTTGCCTTCTTGGATTCTCAAATTGTAGAAAACCAAGTGAGGACACTATCCGGCGTCAACAAACGGTTCGAAAACATTCTCAAACGGTTCGTAAAAGACAGTAACAGTTGACCTAGAAACAAATACAGTTTGACCTAATTCGTTCCTTAGAGGAGACGAAACTTACATTTTCTTGCAGTTTTAAACTTACCTTGGATCTGGGAACATGCGGATGTTCCCACATACCAAACTGAGTCCCCAGATAACTGTAGATAACCATTATTATATATGGTTAAACAAACAAGTTAATAAATCAAGTTCAAGTTAATATATCAAGGGGTTGGCCAACACGGAATCTAATTCGAGCCACCTTAGGCGCCCAGTGTCTGCCTAGTGCATCCAGCAAGCGCTAGGTCGCTTCTCTCCCTTCCTTAGTCGCTCAGGAGTGTGCTCAGTGGGGGTTTCAGTATAAATAGTATCCCCACTTTCTGGAAATTTAGTGCTTTAAATTCCCACTTTCGCTGTCTTTCTCATTTGCTCTTTCTCATTCCTGCTCTGTTCTATCAATCTGCTATACTATCGTCTTCTTCGTTAGCCCAGTCTCCTACCTTTTTCTTGAAAACTCTTCTGGGACAAGACTCCTTGTTTGTGTATGAGGTCTGTTGGATCAGCTTGGGAATATTGGACGCTTTCTGCCAGGTGGTCACTAGGGCTTCCTATGATGTTATTATTTAGCAATGTAGGCATTTTATATGTATGTGTTTTGTTGATAATTTATAATGATGTTTGTATTCTATTTTGTTTTTGTAAACGGGGGTTCGATAAGTTGGGGTGAAGCCTCAGCCGTCCCCTGCGTGGGATGTCTTTATTGTAAAGTGACTGGCTGGTGGAGGGCATTCAGTTTTCCCACTAGGGTTGTTTCAGCAGATCTTTTATGCGGATTGGGGGTTGTCCGGTCCTGATTTGGCTCGGAAGAGTCCGCTGGACCTAAAGCAACAATTATGTAATGTAATGTAAAGTTGTCTGGGGAGTCAGACCATAAGCCTAAGGCAGCGAGTGGGCGCCTCGTCTTGCTTGAGTTAGATCCTGTACCGGCCAGCGCCTTGAGCAGAGCTCTTGAGCTGAAAAAGCGCTCTATAAGAACGAATAAAATAAATAAATAAATAAATAAATAAACAATGTATAGCACACCGAATTTTAGAATGGGCGCCTTCACAGGCTCTGATCGAAGTCTTCTTTCGTCTTTGTAATATCGTAGGCCTCCTGCAGGCATACAAGGTCTAACTCTCACTTCACGGCTTCCGTTTCAGCGACTGACCCCAAAAACAAGCCTTTCCTACCTGTTGTGTCCACTTCAAACTCAAACGGAGGGTACAGACGAATCACAAACACTCATAGCAACACATTCGTATCACTTTAAACGTCATTGCGAATTTGTTCCAAAGCGAAGTCACAAAGCTGGTCCGACATCTGCAACCCAACGATTTTTAGTGGATCAGCTCGCTTTAAAATTATTCTGCGCGTTCATTGGTTCACCCGCTAATTGAAATAAGTGTCTAAAGTTGTGATTGGTCGTTGCTGGTTGTTGGGACGATCATTTGTTGATATCGCTAAAGTAGTCCGTCCTTCAATAGGCCTAACAGCGTGTATTATTAGGCGACCAGCAAGATTGCGAAAGTCAGTTGGTGGTTATCCGGTGTGACATCGCCACAGTTCCTAGTATCTTAGCTGGGCTGGGAGCGACTGGGAGCATTCTGATTGGTCGACGCGTTACAAAATTCGGCGCATGCGCACAGTGCAATCGTAGTCTTAGTAAGGATTAGGGTTTGGGTTAGAGTTACGGTTTGGGTTAGTGTTTAGGGTTAGGGTTTGGGTTAGGGTTAGGGTTACGACGCCTAAGAACATCGTGAAAAGCCGGCCCTACATAAACTGGCGCATGCGCAAAGGCGCCCAGATAAACTAGGAGACCCGGAACTTGGAGGACGTGACACCGGCTTGCCCAGGGCTGTGGTGTCAAAATTCGAACCAGCTTTTGTGACTCCGCTTTAGAACAAATTCGTTGCGAATTTGGAGTTGTCATCGTTTGAAGCGATACGACTGTGTTGCTATGAGTGTTTGTGATTCGTCGGCACTCTCCGTTTTAGTTTGAAGAGGACACAAAAGATAGGAAAGGCGATTTTTGAAGGTCAGTCGCTCAAACGGAAGTGAGGAAGTAAAACACCTTGTATGTATAGTGTGTAATTGAGGCCTATGAAAGACGAGACTTCACAGCCTATGGGCGCTTTGCAGGAGCGGATTGTAAGCAAAACGTAATTATATATTTGTATTGGCCTAGTTAGTTATTCATTTCTTACAGCGTCCAGAGGACTGCAAAGAGCCGAATCAGGACCACAAAATCAAGACCACAACTTGGCCGAAAGAGGACCCACCCCTGATCCGCAGAAAAGATCTGCCGAAACAACCCCGGTGCCACATTGAAGGCACAACACCAGCATGTGAAAAATAAAGGCATACTACGCCGGGGACGTCGAGCCATACTCCAATTTATCGAACCCCCGCTTACAAAAACAAAATAGAATACAAACACCATTACAAAGCATCAACGAAACACACGCATATAAAATGCCTACATTGCCAAATAACAACATCCTAGGAAGCAGCTGATACAACAGACCTCACACACAAATTAGAAGTTTTGTCCCGGAAGAATTTTCCAGAAAAAAAAGTAGGTGACTGGTCTAGCGAAGACGAAAATAGTATAGTAGATTGATAGAACAGAGTAGGAATGAGAAAGAACACATGAGAAAGACAGCGACAGTGGGAATTTAAAGCCCTAAATTTCCAGAAACCCCCGTTACTCCCACGAGAGGTTTTATAGACCTACTATATCAAGGAGATGATATACCTTGTATAGCAGGCAGCAGGCGAGTTTACGTCGGTACATGGGGCTAGCCAGTACAGGATCATCAATAGGCTCCACCTCGTTGTCCAACACTTTCATGGCCGCTACAACAACATTCCACATCATAGCTTTTTTTTTCTTTTTTCTATTTTAAATCATTGAAATAAGGGACATAAGCAAGAAAAACGTTTAATTACAGTAATAATAATAATAATAATACAGGGTGCTATCACGCGCTTTTTTACGCGGTAATATATAGAAAGCGGAACAGAAATCAATTTTTTGTTTTTGACATTTAGATTGACTGCATCCAATACCTTTAAAGGAAGGAGGGGGGAGAAAACAGGAGTACCCGGAGAAAACCCTCTGTGTCTTGAAAATTCTCCTGAGTCCCGTAAGTTTGGGCCCATGCGGGGTTCCAACCCGCGACTTTCGGGATAGAAAACCCGCACACAATTAACTGTGCTACCAGATCACCTTAATCATCATCATCATCATCATCATCATCATCATCATCATCATCACCCCCACCATCATCATCACCATCACCATCATCATCACCATCCACTTCATCATCATCATCATCACCACCACCATCATCATCATCACCATCATCACCACCCCCACCATCATCATCACCATCATCATCATCAGTATCACCATCACCATCAACACCACCACCATCATTATCTTCATCATCATCATCACTATTATCATCATCATTACCACCACCACCATCACTATCATAACCACCATCATCACCTTCATCATCATCATCATTATCATTATCATCATCATTATCATCATCATCATCTGTGCGCTAAACAAGGCAACGTGGCGATTCATTATCATCATCATTATCATCATCATCATCATCATCATCATCATCTGTGCGCTAAACAAGGCAGCGTGGCGATTGGGATTAAACTATATGCAGTTGTCTTACTGTACCTAACAGGACTTGCTGATCTCCGAGTTGCTTCCCTGTCAGGAACGCTTCTGTCTGAGAGGCGTGATTCTGCAATATGAAACCAGGAAAATGAAAGATACTCCAGTCATAAATAAATATTCTACATGTTTGAATGCTTTGCTCCTGGGTATAAAACGCAAATGTACACCCTTTCATAAAACTTTGGACTCATACCAAACATTGTAATAGTAATAGTAGTAGTAGTAGTAGTAGTAGTAGTAGTAGTAGTAGTAGTAGTAGTAGTAGTAGTAGTTGCAGTCAGCAGCAGCAGTAGTAGTAGCAGTAGTAGTTGACGAATGAGCCAAAATGTTATTCGAACTTCGTACCCCAGCTAAAGGTAAAATAGGTCATCGAATTTCTGGACTTTCCGTCCGAATGCTAAGGACTGAACTCTCTAATACAACATAAAACCTAAGGAGATCTTTACTCACGGAGGACGCCCAGATGCCCTCGAAGACGATGGTGGGTTTGACCTTGACCCGGAAGTTGTCGTTCCTGTCCAGCTGGAAGTTGAACCCGGCCAGCACGTAGCCATGGTCCAGCTGTGAAGGAGAAAAGTTTGCATTGTAAATGAGAGTTGAGGAAGGACCAATCCTCCTCCTCCTTTTTCCTCCTCCTGCTCATCATCATCATCATCACCCACATCATCACCATCATCATCATCATCATCATCATGAATCGCATTTATATAGCCCATTTTCCAAAATGTCTCAATGTGCGCATTCACTTTTTTATTCAGTACCCATTTTACAAGTACATAAAACATTATATACATTGATGGGGGATGAGGCAAAAATCATCATCATCATCATAATCTGTAGAGAACGGGATTTTTCCGGTATTTTTAATTTAATTAATTTATGTATTTTGATTGGCTGAAATGCTTGAGCCAATGAGAGAAGGTATAGTTCGAAATAGGGGCAAAGTTACTCAGTCGAATTGTGTGTGTCAGACTGGGCGGTCATATGTGGTAGGCCAGGAAAAGGAAAAAAAAGATTTAAAAAAGAACGAAAAGTAAAAAAGTTAACTGTGAAAAATAAAGAGGTAGAAAGCATTGAAACCTATCACGGTGAATTGGTTTGTGGGACTTTCTCTCTGGAAGTTGATAATTTTGTGCTGTAAAGATTACAGGTATTTATGATGTTTTTCATGATTGTAAATTGTCGGATAAGTATATTTTTGTATTGCATTTGTTGTATTGAAAGGTGGTGAGCTGTTGTCCACTGAGATGGAATATTGAATTTTCATTGATGTAATAATATTATTAATTACGTGGGGCGATAGTTGTAGAGTAGTAGATAATATAATATGAATGAAAAGCGTGAGCATGTTTGATAGTAATTTTCATTTATGAAGTGATTACCTGGATATGAATTTATAGTGGTGGAGGAAGGAAAGTGGTGATCGCATACGAAACGGAATTGGAAAAGTGAATAAACGAAGGGAGGTCAGCAAGTTTGAAACTAAAGAAGAATAATGAAATTATCAGTCAGAGAATTGACGTTTGTATATATATATATATATCGTTGTAGCGGCCAAACGAGGACGAGGTGATCTGTGAGACATCGGAGCGAGATCGGCCTTATTTGCACGTCTGACCAAAGACAACGTTATCCACGCCGGGCGAACTGGGCACAGGCACCCTCCGCCTGTCGATGAAAGTATCTACACGCTTGTTTGTTGCGACGTCACCGGGAGCTAGTTACCAGCTCGTGTGAAACCTTGCCTCTCTTATATCAGAAGGTACAGTTTATTTTGTATTTGTGTGGGACCCAGAACATGAGAATACCGGCCGTTTGAGCTCTACAGACGATTAGACGTTTCAGAGAGGCGTCAGAATTTAAAGTGGTATTTTGTGAATTCTTGTTGAACAGGAGGAATAGCTTGGGACGTGTGTATAAAGTTTAACAGTGTTAAGGTATCTGTGTGAAAGAATTAGAGTGAAAGTATGATATAAATATTGTTGATCATTTATATAAAGTTGAGAACGTGGAACGTATAGTTTGTGTTGGTGTTCGCCTGTGTTGAGAAGAATCCGTACGTTTGTGGTAGTTAACAGAGAGTCTTGCACGCACGCTTATTTCGTTTTAGGAGTCAAATATATTTTGCATGCACTCAGATATTGTAAACAGGCACCCACAGTAAGATATCCGTCCGTTACATAATCATCATCATCATCATCATCATCATCATCATCATCATCATCATTATCATTCGCGTCATCCTCATTCGCATCATTGTCATCCCCATCATCATCATCATCATCATCATCATCATCATCATCACCTGCAGCCTCTGCGCCACGCGGAATGTCCGGATGTAGACGTCATCAGTGGTGTAGGTGGGAAGGGAGGCTGCTGTAATGACCTTGCCCTTCATGTCGGTCTTCACAAAGTCCTCGAGCCCCAGCTGGCTCTCTGCTCCACTGGCATCCACTGCACTCAGCCACATTCGTTATAGGACCCCGGCATTACACAGGTCAGATTCCCAATTTTTTTTTCAAATTCACTTGAGAGTTGCCCCACAGGAAAATAAAACAATTAAGCCCCCAAAACACATCTTTCAAAACGGTTTTTAAATAAAGTTGAGAAATTCATTTTGTTTAAGTACCTATTAAGAAGCATCAAGATTTTAAACATGCTACCCCAGCGAAAGTGTATAGAGGGTCGCATTTGTCGGAATGTAAACTATCCCCCCCCCCTTTTTTTTTTTTAAGGGTGACGCGAAGCACTGTAGCTTAGCCAATGAAAACAGTGGTTTTTCAAAGTGACTGACCAATGAATAGCTTGGTTCCGACGGTCTCCAGCATGGTGTAGATGTCGGAGATGAAGAAAGGATGCTTGTTCTTCAGCATCAGGTTGCCAGCCCAGGAAGCCACCTAGAAAAACATTGATGAAGATGACACGTGTAATGACGTGAAATATAATAACAGGTGCACGTAGATGAGTTAAGAGTGCATGTCTGGCGTGTGTGGGGAAAGAGGGTGTGGTGGGATGGGGTGGGTGAGGGTGCGCGTGTTATTGACTATGGTTCATTTAGGTTTACGCTTTGGAGCTGTTCACGTGTTGTGACTGTGAGTTTGGATTCTGGATGAAATATAGGCTTCTGTCTCGTGGCTGTAGGTCTCTTCTTCTTCTTCTTCTTCTTCTTCTTCTTCTTCTTTTTGTTCTTCTTCTTCCTCTTCCTCTTCCTCTTCCTCTACTTCTTCTTCTTCTTCTTCTTCTTCTTCTTGGTTTGAGCGGTCACAATCAGTACGTTGATTCATTTGTTCCCTGTAGCTGAATACACGTTATGTGCTTATTTATTGGATTGCTGTGGTGGTGAATGTTGCCTCATGGACCCAAGCCATTTCCATGTACTTTTACTGGCCAATAGCTGCTTGTATCCCGACCACCACCACCACCACCTCAAACCATCAACCCTTAAAACCAACGGGTAGTAGCCACACATCCGAACACATAAACCAGACAGACGCGACAAAGCCACTAACGTTTCTGACGGCGTTGGAACCGATCTGCTTGGTATGCGCAGCAAAATCAGAAAAGTAAGCTTTGACTGTAGGGTCCGAGGCGTGAGACTGGAACAGCTCCAGCAGGTTGGTGATGCTCAGGTTGGCTCCCAACATCACGGATGTCGGTGAAAACTGAAACATTACGGATGTCGGTGTGAAAACTGAAATACAACCGACATCGGTGAAAACTAAAACATAAGAGATGATCATCGTGCTTGTTACGTTATACAATAATATAAAAAAAAACCAGCAGCAGCAACAGTAACATCATGGACACCGCTGTCATCGTCATCAGCAGCAACAGCAACAACATTGTCCCATCCTTATCATCATCATCATCATCATCATCATCCTCATCATCATCATCATCCTTTGAAAATCAGAATGGGTATGGCAGACGTGGGATGACAATCCAAGGGAGCTAATTCAACACTGGACCACCCTAGTATACCGCTAAGATGAACAATGAAAATGACCTCTTCTATCTTGCTCCCAACCACCGGTTAAAATAGAGAACGCATAGAAGGGAGTTAATCAAATCAATGATTGCAGTAATTACCTTGATCCCGTAAAGTGCGCTGATACCCCGGATGTCAATCAGCACGCTGAACATCCATGGACCCAGCTCCTTGTATATCCCTGTAAAATATATCTTTTTTAAAGTTTAATAATTATAGCGCCTTTACAAGAACAAAGAGAAGCTCAAGGCAAGATCTCACTCAAGAGGACCGAGACGCCAAGCTGCAACATCAAGCGCATCGTGAAGCGCCTAAGACAACGGGGCGTTGATTTGAGCCTGCAACCGACCCTGTGGACAAAATGATCGAGCTTCTTCTTTTTTATTTTTTCCACTAGAGGGAAGTGAACTGCCGTATAAAGAGTCGTTACAGTGCAGAAAAATCTGCCGTCTCTAATAAAGATCAAATCCGGGTACCCCGGTACGCCCAAATTGAGATAGTGTGGGGGGTTCTTGTTGTCTCTTTTTTTTTTTTTACTGACAATAATGGATAACAGTTGTCGCCCAAGGGCGACGGACGCAAAACAGAACAGAACATAAAAAATGTTGCCATTTCAACCTGTAGGTTATGCGCACAATAGCATCACCAAGGAGAGCTGACGTAATTCTCGCGGCAAAAAGACATCATAATACATTTTTTTTAATTCATTTTTAATTTAAGCTGCAACAAGTACAAAAATAGATATGGCTGGCCTCGTGGTGCAGTGGTTATGGCGCCGGTTCCTATACCTAAAGGTCGCGGGTTCGATTCCCGCACGGAGCGAACTTAGATGACTTCGGTACGAGACGATTCAGGTCCCCGAGGCTTTTCTCCGGGTACGCCAGTTTCCTGCCTTCAATACTGGTATTGGATTCAGTCAGCCTAAAAATTTTTTTTAATATATAAATTGGATTTCCTTTCCGCCTTCTAATAGCGATCTCCCTACCTTCACACCACGTTTTGAGTGATAGATGTGTGTTTGTTGCGTGTGTGCGAATGGGTGAAACATGGAGCGTGAATGTTGGTAACGATCGCCGCGCTTTGAGCCTGATTGTTGGTTTGGGGGGAAGCGCGTTTATAGCATCCAAAATGAGTATGCCACACTCACCATAGCCTGAGTTTCCAAAGACCAATCTGTAGTTGGCGTCGCGGTATTGTACGAGCAGCGAGGTCAGCGCCTCCAGTGTGGTGGGTTTGAACCATTGAGCCCGCGGGGCCACGATGTGCAACGGTCTATTACCCACCGAGCCACAGTCTGCTTTTTTAGGGCCACACTTCCCTGTGCAAGGCTCGCCGCTCTTCTTGCACAACTTGGGGTTCAAATCCTTCAAAGAGTAAGTAAGCGATTGTTATATAACTTGTAAAAGTTAGTTCGGGAAAAAGAAAGATAAACAACTTTTCAAATAAATATATTTCTAGATGCAAAGGGACATATTTGCACATCTTTATATCAGCTTCAAGGCAATTGATGGAAATGTGATAAATCAATCGACCGACCAACAGGTCAAGCGGCAAACGAAAAGAAACCGTTCTTGAGATAAACAGCAAAACGTGTTTTAAACAAAAAATTTACTTCCAACCACCTTTTTCCTTGAGGTAACTAGATGATGATGATGATGATGATGATGATGATGATGATGATGATGATGATGACGATGACGATGATGATGATGATGATGATGATGATGATGATGATGATGATGATGATGAGAAGGAAGAGGAGAAGGACGAGGAAGAGGGGTATAAGAAGTAGGAGGAGTAAGAGGACGACGACGATGATGATGACGATGTTGATTATGGCGACGCTGACAACGATAACGATTGTGACCGCGGCGTTGTTGATGCTGATGGTGACGCTACATGTTCCTGGCTTAAAGGGACCCACGTTGACCGTACCCACTCGACAGATCCTTTTAACATTCACAGTGAGTGCCCCATTAAAAAGAAAAAAGCTTATGCAGCCGAGCGGAATGTTTGAGAACACGGCTCGACCTAAACATTTTTTTTCCATTTATCTCAAGTAGGAGAGACATAAAAAATATGTTTCTCTGCAAGGCGGGGAAGCGTGTTGAAAGTAAACCGGTTTGCCGGCTACTAGTGCCACGACACTCTCTACAAGCCACTGCCACTGACTTGCCTAAAATGCCTGCCGACAATGTAGTCCTTGCTCACCACCAAAAAAGCAGAAGACGAATGGTCAGGCGGGGAGAACTTATGTCGTTTGACCTTGTCCTGCATAACCCAATGGCCACACCAAAGGATTCTGCATAGTAGGAGCCCCCTAAGGCTAGACTCACCAACAAATAGAAAGTAGACAATATCTCTCCCAAGCGTGAACCAGTCGCCTCCCATTCCGCCACGCTTACAACAAAAAAGAACTCTTTCGAAAGTATAGATATTTTTAAAATTTAATGAACTCCGTAACTTTTGTGCCTATTAATAGGAACGGCTATGCTCCAGCCAACGTTCTTGAGCTAAAAATAGCATCTACTAAAGCTTGTAAGAGACAAAACCCGTTAAAAAGCAGTTGCTCGTAAGGTTTTTCGTTATAGGTTGATAAAATAGGTCTTACACTACCCCATGCACCAAAGACGCACTCTAGAAGCGGCGTAGCTCACTCAGACATAGGGTGAAAGGTCGCACGTCTATGGTATTGATGCACCGTTAAAACAGGGGAAAGCACTCTTTTTCAGAAACGAAATGAAAATGTTAAAATTTTCGCGGTTGCTTTGAGCAACGAAGGCCCACTTTATCACTGTGTCCTGCCATAACAATGCCTATTGTAGAGTGAACCCCTTTTGGCCAAAAGAAAACAAAGCCTTGGACTTGGGGACTTTTAAAGGACAGACATGGTGGTGCAGAGGAGACAAAAGCCTACCTCAATATCAATGGTGCCTCGTACAGGGAGGTTTCGGGGTGCGTCCACCGCGAATGACTTCATGGCGTCCAGAATAGGTCTGTAGCCTGTGAATAACCAACAGCCAAAGCAAAGGTATCATCGGAAGAAAGCAGAAGCACCGCTACCACAGTGTCATTATCATCAGTCACCACCCCGGTGAATATCATTGTCGTCATCATCATCATCATCATCATCATCATCATCATCCTCATCATCACCATCATCATCATCATCATCATGATCAAAAAACAACAACGTCGTCATCATCATCATCATCATCATCATCATCATCGTCATCGTCATCATCAATTTCTTATTTTTCTTCTACTTTTTAATCATCATCATCATCAGCTTCTTCTTTTTCTTCCTTCGTCATTGTCATTATCATTATCATAATCATCGTCGTCGTCATCATCATCATCATCGTCATCATCCATACCAGTACAGCGACAGATGGTGGCATCAAAGTTGTCCTCCACTTGCTGTTTGGTAGGTGTAGGATTTTTCTGCAGCAATCTGTCATTGAGAAGGAAAAGAAACACATAATACACGCTCTACTGTAATTCAATACCTTCATTGTACTAATGATACACATTTGGTTTCCTAAATACCAATAAAGTGGATTGACCCACATGGACATTACTCCGTGGCGAATATTTATCATACGTAAGGATGAGTGTTATCTGCCGCTTTGCTATCGAAGAACCCCTTCAATTCCCCCCGTAACTGACCCAACCACTGCGGCGATCCACCATCCTCTGATCCTGGGTTTTTACTCATTCCTCCGTTTGTATTCTACACCTGACACCCTTCAAAGAATGGGACAGTCCTGTGTCTTGACGTAGCTTTAAGTGTTCCACCAGTCCTGTGGAGCTCCACACTTGCTGATTCTATCCTTGCTCGTCGCGACGCCAAGTGTGAACAACTTTCACCACAAGGTAAATTGACCATTCTGTTACGTTGAAACGCGCACGATAGATGTGATCATTTTGTTTTGCAAATCATGCAATAATAGAGTGTATTTACCTTTGATTTGATTTTGCATTGTTGTTAGAAGAAGCTTTGTATAATGTTGATAATTTTCGTAGGGTCGATATTATTGGAGAATTCTCTAGAGTTGCTTGTTTACTATCGATCGAAACTTCGCGATAAAGGTAGTAACAGCTGAGAGGCTCTTTTATGATGAAGAATGTTGTATGACGTAAGACAGTGATGATGAAGTTTATTTTGATTGGTTGTGGTGCGTCACGCTGGAGTCTTCTAAATTTTTCTGGAGTATAGAAAGACTATATATATGTGCTGCACTGTTTCAAAAGAGAGTTGAAAAGTTGAAAGTTGTTAAAAAAAGTGGGAAAAAGCGATTGTATGCAGTTGTTGATGTTCACTGAATAAAGTTGGAAAACTTCATACGACGACTCCTGTCTTGTTGCTGAGTGAACAGGTTGCGTGGATAAACGAATCCGAGTTACACTTATCAGGAGGATTCAAGCATTGGGGCTGAATCAACCACTGATTAAAACAAAACCAATATCGAGTGTAACACATTCATTATGATTAGTCATTTATTTAATGATTGGTTGATTGTGCATTTATGTATTTATGTATTTATTAAAATTTTATGTAATCGTTGTTATATAGCGCTTGTCCAGCTAGCTCAAGAGCTGTTCAAGGCGATGGCCGAAGCCCCGCCCACATGCAGCTTTTTGGGCGCAGAGTCTGACGCTCAGACCATCGAGCACAATCCTGGGTGCGCGAACGGGTTTCAGGGGAGAAGGGACCTAGTGCGTGCTGGGTGTATTTGTGTAGCCGGCTCTCACCCGTCTAGGAGCTGAGCGTCAGGATCTTTACAGGTCCATGCGATGGAATGCGTGCGTGCACAGACTTGACTTCGTTTTATACTCTCATCTCAAGGAGTAAGGGTGCAGTGTCTTAGCTGGTTTTTTTTTCTTTCTTTCTTTCTTTTTCCCCCTCCAGGTCTTCAACCAGGCTTCAACTACTGACAGTACGGTGCTGCGATGTTTTCGCTTGACATTCCACGCCTAAACTGTTTTGGCTGCTGGGTACACCACTGGGTGCACTGTGTCTCATGGTCATATTATTAGCTTTGTTTGTTCCAACCGGTGACTGTACAGGCTGTGATGTTGATCGCAGTCAATTAGTTTGCCGCAGCATATATATCACTGAGCCAACTGCATACAAATGACTCACTCGTATGTAATACGGATGATCCGGCAAGGCGTACAATCACCACACACTAAGAACGGTGGTACTGAATAATTCAGTATGTAAGTTAGGATGACTCGTTCAGTATGTACATGAAGGTGACTCACCCATACATATTCATGATCTGGCCAGGTGTGCAGTAGCCACACTGAGAGCCATTGTACTGCACCATTCGCTGCTGGATGGGGTGGAGGCCGTCCTTGGGGTTGCCCAGACCTTCGATGGTGGTGATCTCCCAACCGTCACACATGTACAGCTGAACCAGGCACTGAACACAGACTGTAAACTGTAGTCGCCGAAACAAGAACTGACTCAAAACTTCTTAAAACAAAACATGCATGCCACCTCCCGTTCCATTCCTACTGGGAAGATCCTCACTCCCACAATTATCTTTTCCCGCCACTTTTTTCCCTGTCCTCTTACATCACCCTCACTTGTTACAAAGATGTGTGACATGGGGAAAAAGGACGTGGAGGTGGATGTGTGTGGGGGGTTGAGGGGGGGGAGATGCCTGGGACATTACACTTACAAATCAATAAAATTCCAAAAACTGTGTCAAACGCCTAGCACTGTCTGTTACCGAGTTGACGGCGTAGGCTTGCAGGTTGCTGTTAACTGGGTCCAGCAACTTGACGGTGACGAGGCAGATGCCACAACCGCCTTCCAGACAGCACTGCTTGGTGCCGGTCGACACGCGCTGGGAACGCAGCCATTCGTTCAGTGACGTGGCAGGGTTGAATTCGTTCCCCACTGAAAGGTTAACCGACCATAAATCAATTCCAAATCCATCAAAGTATTGACTGTGGCTGCTCAAGAAGAACAAGAAGAAGAAGAAGAAGAAGAAGAAGAAGAAGAAGAAGAAGAAGAAGAAGAAGAAGAAGAAGAAGAAGAAGAAGAACAATAACAACAACAATAAGAAGGAGAGGAGGAGGAGGAGGAGGACCAGAAGACGATGATGAAGATGATGATGATGATGATGATGATGATGATGATGATGATGATGATGATGATGATGATGATGATGATGATGATGATGAAGACGACGACGACGATGATGATGATGATGATGATGATGATGATGATGATGATGATGATGATGATGATGATGATGATGATGATGATGATGATGATGATGATGGTGATGATGATGGTGACGACGACGACGATCACAACGACAACGATATACCGGTGTAAGAGGTGCCGTTGACCGTGAAGGTGACGGTGTCGGCGGTGTCAGAGAGGGCTCTAAACTTGAAGGAATAGCCACAGTTCTGGCATTGGCCCGAGTAAACACCTTGTTCCAGCTGCCCCTTCACAGCCGCGTGGCTGTCGGCAAACAAGGGTTAATATTTAAATAATTGTGAGCGCTGAAAGGTTAAAGTACTGTGGGCACACAAAGGGTTAAGTGACTGTTGGCCCAAAATTGTAAAATTATTTGCGGGCTCATAAAGTTTAACATTGCTGCTGGCCAGAAATGATTACATGATTTATTTGAAGACGCGCATGAAAATTAAATTGCCTAAATTGCTGCGCTCGCTTAAGGGTTAAATTCAAAACATAAAAGAACAAAGCAAAATCAAAACAAGAGAAAGCTACGAATTAACACATTAAGAAATGAACGTGCACGCAAACGGACAGAAGGACGAACAGGCATGAAATGACCAACCTGACGGCACACACAGGACACTTGACAGTGGGCACTGTCGCTGTCTTAGGCATGTCTGACACCTAATCTGTATAAAATAAAATAAAAAAAAAAAAATGGCAATTTATCAGTAAAAAGTAATAAAGGAATAACGAATTTAAAACAAATATGTAGAAAAAAAAACTGAAATAGAAAGGAAGAAAGAAAGAACATATTTAGGGAAAGAAAGAAAGAAATTAGATCAAGAAAAGACACAAATGAAGTTAAGAAAAAACTGAAATTACATTAAGAAAAGACAGAAATTACATTAAGAAAACAAAGAAATACAAAATTAATGAATGAATCAATGAAATAATCAATTAAAAAAGAAAGAAAAAAAGAAAGGAAAAAAAGAAAGAAAGAAAGAAAGAAAGAAAGAAAGAAAGAAAGAAAGAAAGAAAGAAAGAAAGAAAGAAAGAAATGAAATGAAATGAAATGTATGAATGAATTAATTAAAATAATTAATTAAATAATGAAATTCCGTGGCGTGAAATAGAACAGATGGTCTGTTCTATTTCACGCCACGGAATTTCATTATTTAATTAATTATTTTAATTAATTCATTCATACATTTCATTTCATTTCTTTCTTTCTTTCTTTTCATAACATCATAACTGGAAAAAGAATAACAATTTTTCAACAAGAACACTGGTGAAAAAAAACCAAGAAAAAAAACTAAAGCACGAAACAAAATAGGTGAAGAACAGCAGCAACAACAACAATAATAACAGAAAGAAGAAAGAAAATTAATAACAACTACCACAAAAACGACGACAACGACAACAACAACAACAACAACAACAACAGCAACAAGGGCTACAAATAATAAACTAAAGTACTGCTCACAAGGACGACAGACTTCAAACAACGAACAGCTAGTTGTCAGCGCTTTGTTAGTTAACACAAGACGCCCAGCAGCGATATGGATGATGATTGACTTGTTCACTTTTCAAATCAGCGTCAAGATAGAGCTGCACGCAGTTAGTTCATGCAGACGGTGACTTTGATGTAGCTAATTAATCACTAAAAGGTCAGATAGTCTGTAGCGCTCTCCCTGGGCATAGGGTTGCCCAGACTTTCTGCCAAAATAGTTACGTAGCGTTAGGTAGCGCTCTGCTCAGGCAACTCGGAGCTGATAACAAACGATAGCTCTCGATCTTTCGCCTCTCGATAACCAGAAGTTTTCAAGGTTTGATATCATAGACTCGTGTGTTTGGATCTTAATAATCATACGACTGACTAATTTTCAACTCAAATGAAAATGTTCACAACTCGCCATGCCATTATTAAGGGCATGTGTACGTGTGTGTTTTATACAGGGCAAATTGTGATAACTGTGGTTACATAATGGTATCACGGCTTTCACCATGCACTGTAATGTCAGCAATCGTCAACCAAGCGCTTGCAATACTTGAATAAGACAGACTCGTTGATGCAAGTTGACACAACATTGACCTTCATGAAACTCTTCATAAAACGTCCACACGATTTGGGTGCCTATATCATTTACTGGACCTTTACCTTATCATAAATATTATAACAAAACCTACAACAGAGTGCGTCAGAAGTCTTCGGTCTCCCTCTTCTTCTACCTCCTTGCACTGTGCATTGCAGGATGGTCTCGAAAGTCGTTGGGGCAACACAGATGCTTACTACATATTTCTCTGTCCTCAGTAGCCCTTATGGCTTCACTCAGTGTCAAGCCAGTCCATTCTCGAATGTTCTTTCCATCTCTCTCTCTCTCTCTCTCTCTCTCTCTCTCTCTCTCTCTCTCTCTCTCTCTCCTTTTGCCTCCTTCTCAGGGGAGAAGGTTGGGAGTATTAAAATGCATTACTTTGCTTGGTGATTTGTTACCGTAGTTAAGGAATATGTTTGTTTCAAATTATTTTATGTTAATTATTTTGTTTGTTCTCAATTGTTTATAAAGGACTAGCTGCAAGACAGGTCCATAGGACCTAATGCTATTATCCTATTAAAGGTTTCGACTTCGACTTCCTTGCAGGATGGTCTTTGCAAGGCCTGATGCCCTGGTGATGTGGCCACACCATCGGAGTTTGGTTGTTTTGTTTTTTTTGGAGGGGTAACACTTTATTGTCCATTTTTATTGGGCAATTCTAGGCAGCCTTCCCTGGGAAAGGCATAGTCGCAGCCTGTGGCGCGCCCAAACTCAACCTACCTAATATTAGTTGTGCCTTTGAAATTTTGCTGGGGGAGCAAACCGGAGTACCCAGAGAAAACCCCCGAGACGTTACCCAAGACGAAAGTAAATAATATTCGGAGAAACATAACCCCCAGAGGCTGAATCAAGCCCACACCTGTCAGGAGCCATTGGTTTCTGGTCGATGGACAAGGCGAGTTAGTCCCACCTCAGACCATTTGGCTATTGTGAACATGTCATCGTGTGGTCCAATGGCTTTGTGGTGGTCTGTCATATTTCGTCGTTGCATGGTGATTTGCTGGCTATAGGAAATGCCAAGAAGTCTTCTGTAGCACTTCATCTCCTAACTTTATATTCCTCGTTGAAGTCTGAGGTGAGGGTCCATGTTTTGCAAGAGTATAGGAAGATAGAGACGACAAGGGAGCGCAGCAACCTTACCTTAAAGTGTAGACTGATGGTCCTATCTTTCCGAAAGGGCTTCATCCTTGTCAGGGCAGCAGTTGTTTGTGCTATCTTGGAGAGGACTTCCTGTCGGGACCCATTGTCTAATACAACTGCTCCCAAATATTGGAAGCTGTGCACCGTGTTAAGGGATTTGCCTTGGACTTTGATGTCCGTGTTGATACCATTGGAGTTGTTGGCCATCATTTTGGTCTTCTCTGCGCTTATTTCCATTCCAAAGGCTTTGAAGGTAGTGTCAAGCCTCTGTACCAGCAGTTCAAGGTCTTGTTCCTCTTCAGTCAACCTATCAATATCAACCGCAAAATTGAGCTTAGTGATTGCTCTATCCCCTATGCTGACTGTGCCTTCATGACCTGTAAAGGCATCCATCTCACATGATGCGCTCTAGAAAGATGTTGAAGAGTGTTGGAAAGAGTAGGCATCCTTGACGCACGCCGATGGGTGTTCTGAAATAGTTCCTGATGACTTGAGTTAGATTTTGTATAGGTCAGCGCCTTGAACTGGAAAAGCTATATATATTTAAAAAAAATCGATTATGTTTCTTTCAACTCCTGTTGGTACATGTCACCCTGTTTCAGTTGTCTATGATAACGAGATAACAACAGCAAGCTTATTTTCATACCGCATTTTGCAAGTATTGCATTAGCACTTAAACCTGGTAAAACAATCTAATAACACTGATATTAATCATGTAAGTATCTAGTGAACTGTTCTACTTGTCTAGGTAGAGTTAAAGGGCCAGGTTATCAAATATTATGTTGGTTTATCTTTGCCTGTGACAACAAGCTTAGTACTACTTTGGGAAGTCGCATTGTGGTACATTGGGTAACTTGTGTTTAAACCGACCGCTTAATTAATTGTTTAGGAGCTGTGCATGTATAGTAGGCACAACCTTGATTGCTCTTCATAGAAACAGAAACAAAAATTAATGAACTACTCGATTTTAACACAAAGCCGAACTTTTTGAAAAAGTGGCTTAGAAAAAAGAATGAACTAATTGATTTCTATCAAAACCGTACTTTTGAAAGAATGGCTTACAAGCAGAAGTAAACGAGCTAGTTGATACTCTGCGTAAAAACCGTATTTTTGAAAGAAAGTTTTTTGGTGTTTTTTTTTTGTTTTTTTTTGGGGGGGGGGAGTGGGGGGTGGAAGGGGGCGGGGGGAAACACTCAACAGTGAATTTGAAAAGGATATTTGATGCTGAAGTGTGGGATCTTGGGTCTCTTTAACAAGGGGTTTTTGTTTGATTGATTGATTGTTGCTTTAGGTCCAGCGGACTCTTCCGAGCCAAATCAGGACCGGACAACCCCCGATCCGCATAAAAGATCTGCTGAAACAACCCTAGTGGTCAAACCGAAAGCTCTCCACCAGCCAGTCACTTTACAATAAAGACATCCCACGCAGGGGGGGGGGGGGGGGGGCGGGTAGCTCAGTTGGTAAGAGCGTCTTGCTAGTAACCGAAAGGTCGCTGGTTCGAATCCCGGATTGGTCAACGTGTGATCATATTATTTTCCCCTTTACCAACAACTGGCCCGCTGGTGTCAGTATAAATCGGTCCAGTAGTCACCTATATGCGAAAGTGTCGTGTGACTATAATCTACAAACAACAACAACAACGACGGCTGAGGCTTCACCCCAACTTATCGAACCCCCGTTTACAAAAACAAAATAGAATACAAACATCATTATGAATTATCAACAAAACACATACATATAAAATGCCTACATTGCTAAATAATAACATCATAGGAAGCCCTAGTGACCACCTGGCAGAAAGCGTCCAATATTCCCAAGCTGATCCAACAGACCTCATACACAAATAAGGAGTCTTGTCCCGGAAGAGTTTTCAAGAAAAAAGGTAGGTGACTGGTCTAGCGAAGAAGAAGATAGTATAGCAGATTGATAGAACAGAGCATGAATGAGAAAGAGCAAATAAGAAAGACAGTGACAGTGGGAATTGAAAGCACTAAATTTCCACAAAGTGGGGATACTATTTATACTGAAACCCCCGGCACCCCCACGGGTGTAGCAGAGTAAACACCTCGCTTGATATTCATTAACCAGTGTCAACATTGGCTCTACAACAGTGTGGGAGAGAAAAAGATTAGGGTTGAGGTGGCGTCATTGACCAACTGCACATTCTCAGTTTATTACGTCGTTAAAATTCACCGGTTTGGATTGTAATGAAGTTACCGAAGTGTGCGTGTGTGTGTGTGTGTGTGTGTGTGTGTGTGTGTGTGTGTGTACATGTTAACTGCCACTTCTGTCGACGAACTCAGGTAAAAGTCACACGTTCTGTCGACCGCTGATTTGTGACGACGTCGTCAGTTTTTGTGACGACGGTCGCCAGAATTTTTAAGGTCAAAATAGCGTTTTTCACCACTGTTTAGCCGACCGACGTTGAAAGCATGCAAAAAAAACAGTGGTGTCGTCTAAAAGCATAATCTGCCACGTTGGATTGTGTATAACTTACACACTTTGAGCCTGGGCTTTTACACTCCTGCTTGATTCCAGTGCCCCTCTCTCTTCGTGTGTATATGTCGTGACCAATCAGATTGCATAGTGACGTGATTAGCCAACGAGACAACGAATTTTCACGAGATATGTCAGTGCGTTATTGTAAACAATTGCCAACAGTGTGGTAGGTAAAACTTCTTCTTGTTGGGACTTTGATTTCTTCATATGTTATCAGTTTTCAGCTTAGGACTTTTTAGGATTCATTAAATATTAAACTGAAAATGACTATATGTAGCACCTGACGAATCGAAGTGAAGAAGATTAATTGGTGCAGACCCGAGACCGACTTGGCAAAAGAAAACCTAAACTGTGGTGGATTAGTAGTCTTTTACCTTCACCTTTACCGTCAATTTACCGTCAATAGTATGAAATTTGCAGAGCAAGTATGTACTTTTAGCTAGGAACAAGGGTGTATTAGATTCTGGCAAATGTTTTGATTGACAATTGCAAGTTGCAACACTTCCACGTAAATGCATAAAACGGCAAAGAATAGACTTAGCCTACATGAGCACAATTTTTTACTGGAGTAGTGAAGATAATTTTATAGAAAATTCTCCAATAATATTGACCAACAAAATTATTAACATCATACAAAGCTTCTTCTAACAACAACGCAAAATCAAATCAAAGGTAAATACACTGTTATTGCATGCTTTGTAAAACAAAACGATCGGATCTATCGTGCGCGTCTCTGACGTAACACTGAGCTGAGAGTGGGAGTGAGAAATATATGCTTGACCTAATTCCACGTAGCAATATCATTATTTATTGCAAATGCTTAATCAGACTATTACTTTGGATAAAAATATAATGACTTTTCATTGTTCAGTGGTCCATCCATGTTCACGGTCTGTGTGTGTTCTTTCTTTAAGTCCGAGGAAACATTACAACAAAAGGATATAAGAATGTTCCCTTTGTTTATTTTGGCATCATTCTGCACCTTTTTTAAAAATTATATAAGCCAAGCCTTCTTTATAATTTTTATGTCACATTTATGTCATAAGAAAACAGGGAAAAATGTATCTATATCTCTCTCTTTCTCCCCCCCTCTCTTTCTCTCTCTCTCTCTCTCTCTCTCTCTCTCTCTCTCTCTCTCTCTCTCTCTCTCTCTATATATATATATATATATATATATGTATGTATTCCTAAATAGGTAGTTTGATCTTAAAAATGATCATGTTTCAGACTCTGCACCATCGAAGGCAGCAACAGCAGAGGTACTAGGGTCAGCCGCACCTGCCCCAGCCTCCGCCTCAGCCCTCTCCTAACCCATATCAGCAGCAACAGCAACTACATCCACCTCCACAGCTGTCCTCATCGTCGTTGTCTAACCCCCAGAGACTTCCACCGTCTTCTTTTCACAATTTCAGGGAGCTTCACTGAGGCATCTGTCGCTCGGATCGTCTGCCATGCCTGATAAGGGCTCAGATCATGTGAGTAATGTACTTGTTAGAGTGTAGCGCTACAAGGCAAATGAACTTTGACATGGATCGATTTAGCTCAAGATGGAAAACAGTGCCAAGCTATGAAGTTTCAGGTTAGCCCCAAGTAGTTTACGATAATGGCACACCAGTCCTACGAAAGTGCACTCCGAAAGCAAAATGTGAAGTATAAGCTGTGTACATCAATTTTGTTAGGCTT
This sequence comes from Oncomelania hupensis, assembly GCA_036898135.1. Lineage (NCBI taxonomy): Eukaryota > Metazoa > Mollusca > Gastropoda > Littorinimorpha > Pomatiopsidae > Oncomelania > Oncomelania hupensis. The sequence continues at coordinate 69,292,494 of CM072517.1, forward strand.
TTATTGATTAGGATTACTTTTTATAGTGTTTACATACACCACCAACCCAAGCTCCATTACCCACACCTGACCCCCACAGATAGCAAAGTTAACAAGGACGTCGTCACGGGTAGAAAGACATAATATGCATGCGTTCAGTATAAGTGGATGTTTCAGGCATATGTCGAACATCTGTAGGCCTAGTGCTTGTCGCAGTAGGAGTTGTCGATATTGGATCTCGAGACATGTCGTCTGCTTCCAGCACAAATGTGCGTCAAGAATGACTCCCCACTTTGCGTCATTTCTTTATTTTGGGGTCAAATACGCACTGCAGTGCGCAATCGGGAACACGGAATGGGTATACTACATTTAGCAGACATAGGCGCGTTTGCAACAAAAATAAAAGACAACCCTTATTGGATTTCCTTGTCTGCTACTCGAACCAAGCGAGCAATGAAATGGTGGATCGTAATCTTCCATCATATTGGTATTTTTCTAAAGGGATAACAAACATACTGGACGCAAAAACCAAACAACTAAATCTATACGTCCCTTGGATTCAGGGTTGGATTTTTATTCGCCATTTCGGGCATTGTGCATGTATTTTGCGTGCTACAATGGGATACATTGCATTTATTGTCATTGTAATAAATTGATAAATATTCACATAGTTATATTTTGATTTAAAAGCATAATTGTATTTGTTCTGTTGGTTTGTTGTTGATTTAGATAAATGTATTTAAATGAAAGTAGCCTTTTGATTTAGATATGCATTTTAATGAAAATAGCCGTTAATTGTAGTTGTTAGATCTGTCAATCGGACGGGTGAAATTATTGATTTAATTAACCTGCTATAATTTCTCATCGCTAATAGTCATGTTTCAAAATAATAATGTACAGTAACACAGTATTATAATCTGTTGACAGGAATCTGACAACCTAGTGGACCTGCCAAATACTCCCAACACTGAGCACTGCCGCAGCGGATATAACAGTGATCATGATGATTTGTTTGATGACGTCTGTGACAGCACAATCACTCTAAATCGCATTGTGACTTTATTCCATCCAATGATTCAAGTGGCACTGAATCAAATGACAGCTTAGCCATGGTTTACGAAAATGAACCTGATTCCAGCTACAGTCAAGCCAGGCTTTACAGAATGGGAGCCACCGTGTTCACTGAAACTAGTGATGAGTCCCTGTGCATAGACTTTACTGACACTGCAAAAAAGACTGGCAACAAGCAAATTGGGGCAGGCACTCTGTTGCCTCAAACTTCCTTTCTGCTTCTCTGTCCATACATTCAATGGCCTGCGCTATCAGCTGTCCTTTTTGTTTTTTCAAAACATCAAGATTGTATAGATAATTGCCCATGTTCCACATTCTCAGGAGGAGCAACTCTCTTTTTACCATCCATACAAGAAACCCCCTCCTGGACATTTTCATTCCCATGTACTTCGCAAATGTCTAGGAAAGACAGTTTGTCCTATTTGATAATGTAAGCAGTACCCCTTCTTACACAGGCAATGAAACATTCATGATTTGGTGAGAAATAGACCAGTGTTTAGACTCGTTTTGTGTGAATATTCTGATTTGGCTCTGTGTAGTCCGCTGGACCCTGTAAGGAATGAATAGCTAACTTACTAATTGTTATGCAGAGAAGTTTAAAGTCTAACAGGACACTACAGTCAATGATTGTAGGTACCCAAATCTTTTGTGGCATGCGACTGACCTCATATTTTTGTGCTCCACATTTCTTTATTTTAGGTTGAAGTTAATAATGTCTAACATCAACAAATTCTGTGTTTCTTGCTGTCTCATTTCATTTGCATTTTTTTAATTTAGCAAGAATGGTTATTTTTTAATATTTTGTTTGTTAAAGTGAACGATAATTAATGTCGCACTACGCAAGATTTGTGAAGCATAGTGCTCTATTCATTTTAGCTGAGTGATCGCGGCAATTCCCAAAAGCTCTAAAAAATAGTATGCAGATGAAAAGCAGAGTGCATTCTGTTACATGAACAAATTCTGTGTTTCTTGCTGTTTCATTTTATGTCATTGTATTTTCTTAGCAAGAATGCTTTTTTTTTCATTATTATTTTTTTTATCCCCCGTGGGGATAGCAATGAATAACTATTTTGTTTTTGTAAACGGGGGTTTGATACTGGCAAACACGCGTGGTCTCCACAAAAACTCCAGACGATGGACATGGCACAGTCCTGGCGGGGAGCATCACAACCAAATAGACTACATCATGGTCAAGAAACGCTTCAGATCAAGCATCAACATTGGCAGGACACGCACTTTTCCAGGAGCAGACATCGGAAGTGACCACGATCTCGTGATGATGTCTTTCCGGCTCCACTTGAAGATAGTAAATACAGCAAAGTGCACTAGACTGAAGTTCAACCTGGACAAACTGCAAGACCCGGAGGTGGCAGAACTATTTCAGGCCACAATTGGAGGGAAATTTGCACCACTGCTCATTTTGGGGGCTGGTGAAGTAGATGTCAACACCATGACCACCACCTTCAACTCAGCTGTGACAGATGCCGCCACTGAGATCCTTGGCAAGCACCGACCAAAGAAGAAGCCGTGGATCACACCTGAACTTTTGGATCTGTGTGATAAACGAAGAGAGATGAAAAAGAAAAAGAACACCTCACAGGGAGCTGATGTCTACCGAAAAATCAACAATGACATCCGAAAAGGCATGCGCACAGCAAAGGAGAACTGGATAGAAGATCAATGCCAGGAAATAGAGAACAGTCTGAACAAGAACAACAGCAAGAAGGCCTACCAGACAGTGAAGCGGCTGACAAGTGTCAAACAGCCCAAAGTCTCCACGATCCAAAGCAAGTCTGGCATACGCCTTACAGAAGAACAAGAAGTCTTGGACAGATGGACAGAGTACTGCTCTGACCTTTACAACCATACACCAAATGGAGACCCATCAGTTCTAGCATGTCCCGAGAACAGAGAAGAAGAAATCCTCCCAATTCTCCGGGAAGAAGTTGAGGCAGCAGTGCAAGCGCTAAAGAAAGGGAAGTCAGCGGGAGTGGACAACATACCCGCGGAACTGCTACAAGCAGGAGGAGAAGCGATGATTGATGCCCTCACCATTATCTGTAACAAGATCTGGCAGAGTGGGGAGTGGCCTATACCATGGACCCAGTCGCTTGTCATCGCTGTTCCCAAAAAAGGTAACCTTCAGGAGTGTGAAAATTACCGGACCATCAGCCTCATCAGCCATCCCAGCAAGGTCCTCCTGAAAATAATACTCAACAGGTTGAAACCCCAAGCTGAAGAACAAGCAGGATTCAGGGCAGGGCGAAGTACCACTGAGCAGATTTTCAACCTCAGAATAATCTGTGAGAAATACCTACAGCACCAACAACATCTATATCATGTGTTCATAGACTTCAAGAAGGCGTTTGACCGAGTCTGGCATGCAGCTCTATGGGCAACAATGAAAGTGTACAACATCAGCCCTAAAAATTATTGAAGTCATCAAAAGCCTGTATGACAAGGCTACCAGTGCAGTCCTCCACAACAGCGCCATCAGGAACTGGTTCAGAACAACAATCGGTGTGCGTCAAGGATGCCTACTCTCTCCAACACTCTTCAACATCTTCCTAGAGCGCATCATGTCAGATGCTCTTGCAGACCATGAAGGCACAGTCAGCATAGGGGGTAGAGCAATCTCCAATCTTCGTTTTGCAGATGACATTGATGGATTGGCTGGAGAGGAACAAGAACTTGAACAGCTGGTACAGAGGCTTGACACCACCTCCAGAGCCTATGGAATGGAAATAAGTGCAGAGAAGACCAAAATGATGACCAACAACACCAATGGCATCAATACGGACATCAAAGTCCAAGGCCAATCCCTCAACACAGTGCATAGCTTCAAATATTTAGGAGCCATTGTATCAGACAATGGGTCCCGACAGGAAGTCCTCTCCAGGATCGCACAAACAACTGCTGCCCTGACAAGGTTGAAGCCCATTTGGAAAGACAGGATCATCAGTCTACATTCCAAAGTAAGACTGCTGCGCTCCCTTGTCATCTCCATCTTCCTATATGCTTGCGAAGCATGGACCCTCACAGCAGATCTCCAACGAAGAATACAAAGCATGGAGATGAGGTGCTACAGAAGACATCTGGGCATTTTCTATACCCAACACATCACCAACGACGAAGTCCGACAGACCATCACACAAGCCATTGGACAACACGATGACCTGAAACGGAAGAAACGGAAACTCCGATGGTATGGCCACGTCACCAGATCATCAGGCCTTGCAAAGACTATTCTGCAAGGCACAGTGCAAGGAGGTAGAAGAAGAGGGAGACCGAAAAAGAGGTGGGAGGACAACATTCGAGAATGGACTGGTTTGACACTGAGCGAAGCCATCAGGGCTGCTGAGGACAGAGAAAGATGGAGTATGCTGGTTAAACGATCATCTGTGGTGCTCCTACGACCTTCGGGTTACGGGACAGGATAGGATAGGTGGGGTTGCCGAGGTATTCTGTATAAATAGTATCTCCACTTTCTGGAAATCTAGTGTTTTAAATTCCCACTTCCGCTGTCCTTCTCCTTTGTTTTTTTCATTCCTACTCTGTTCTATCTACTATCTTATTTGCTAGAACAGTAACCTACCTTCCCCCCGTTGGGATGCCAGGAGTTTCTGTATATATATTATCCCCACTTTCTGGAAATTTAGTGCTTTACATTCCCACTGTCGCAGTCTTTCTCCTTTGTTTTTTTCATTCCTGCTCTGTGTTCTCTAAATCTACTATCTTCCTTCTTCGCTAGACTAGTCACCTACCTTTTTTCTTGAAAACACTTCCGGGACAAAACTCCTCATTTGTGTGTGAGCTTGGGAATATTGGACGCTTTCTGCCAGGTGGTCACTGGGGCTTTTATGATATTATTATTTGGCAGTGCAGGCATTTAATATGTATTTGTTTTGTTGATATTTTATAATGATGTTTGTATTCTATTTTATTTTTGTAAATTAGAGTATAGACTCAACGTCCCCTGCGTAAGATGTCTTTATTGTAAAGTGACTGGCTGGTGGATTGCCTTCAGTGTTACCACTAGGGTTATTTCGGCAGATCTTTTATGCTGATTAGGGGCGAGTCCTCTTTCAGCCAAGTTGTGGTCTTGATTTTGTGGTCCTGATTCGGCTCTTTGCAGTCCCCTGGACCCTGTAAGCAATGAATAACTATTTTGTTTTTGTAAACGGGGGTTTGATAAATTAGAGTATAGTCTCAGGGTCCCCTGCGTGGGTTGGCTTTATTGTACAGTGACCGCCCGGTGGAGTTCCTGAAATGTTACCATTACGTTGAGTAGATTACCGTCCCCGGACACGGAAGCGTATAGGGGAGGCCTGTTACCATTAGGGTTGTTTCAGATCTTTTATACGGATCAGGGGTGAGCCCTCTGTCAACCAAGTTGTGGTCCTGATTCAATTCTTTTCAGTCCTCTGGACCCTTTAACCAATGACTAACTCACTCATTTATTGGGGATAGGGTGGTCATATAATTGTGAATTTGTACTTGTATATGTGTTTTTATATGCATATTTATGATTTTGTGAGCGATAGACCAATGTTTAGACCTGCTTTGTGTGTCTTGCTTGGCTTTATGTAGCCCGCTAGACCCTGTAATAAGGAATAAGTAGCTAACTAACAAACTTGCTGTTATGCAGAGAAGTATGAGGAATGATTAAAGTCTAACAGGGGACTACAATCAATGATTGTAGGTACCCAAAACCTTTGTGGCATGCGACTGACCTCATGTTTTGTCTATTTATAGCAGCTCCAGATTTCTTTATGTTAGGTTGAAAATAATAATAATCAACAAAGTCTGGAATGAATAGGTAACTAACATATCTCTTTTTCATGTAGAATGTTGTCAATTGGTTTCTCAAGGGCCATGCGAGTCATATGGGCTTTGCCTTCAAGTTTGTTATTGCTTTATTTCACAATTTGAGTAAATAAATGGATCCATGATCAAGAATATTTTACTTCAGTATTATATGTGAAAATCGTGTATGTGTGTGTGCGCATATAAATGGATCCCATGATCAAGAATATTTTACTTCAGTATTATATGTAAAAATCGTGTATGTGTGTGTGCGCATATCTCTCTCTCTCTTTCTCTCTCTCTCTCTCTCTCTCTCTCTCTCTCTCTCTCTCTCTCTCTCTCTCTCAAGAGGGATAGAAAACCAGAGGAAAGGATGAATTCCTGCGTCATGCACACAGTTCCTCACCCCGCACCACCCGCCCCCACAAACAAAATTTCCCGCGAACAAACGTAAGTTCCTAAAATCAATATATTTATTCATTATACCTCCAATCAGTCAAAACACAACAGCAAGGTGTCCAGTATTTCTCAGTTCAAATCTTCAATATGGTTTAAATAAAAATCCACCCCGCCCTGTAACAGTCACATTCCTTTTATGTTTTTCAAAGCTCAGTACAGCTCAAGATATTTCTGTACCTTTACTTAGAAAATAAATAGATACAACAAATTATATAATTATGAATCAATTGAAACCGATTAATATTAACATTATTTTGGAAATAAATAGTTGTAGCTTTACATAAAGCACAAGATACTAAAAATGACTACATCAACAAACAAAACGTCCCCACAAAAAGAATGAACTGGGTTGTTTCCTATTGGAAAGACGGGGTTACATTACCAACCAAGACAAACCCCTAAATATTCAAACACATTCACGTACAAAAGCACAAGAGGAAGTATACATGTGTTGCCTGTGCCAACCACCTCATTGAGTAACCTTAGCTTTAAAAGTAAGGTATATGAGAAACTAATAACAATAATAATTAATGTTTATTGTCTTTTTTACGTTTTGAAGACATCAAAACTTAGTTTCATAATGTGCCCATGTGTCTCCAGATTGACAGTCAATTTCTGATATTTGACACAAAAAGGAGTTAAAACCGGATCTAATTTGGTTTATATTATTTCTCAGTCTGTTTATTTTTTGAGTCTTCAAATGTACAGCAATAAAAAAGCTGTCTTCAGATGTACTACAAACATTTATGTTTTAAATCTTCAGAAGTCGGGCGCCAGTTTTCAGTTGTTTTTTTAGCACATATGATGACCACACCATGACTTATTCTCATCTTCTTTGTTGAAACTGGCGCCAAAATGTTTCAGACGAAGTTACCGTATTTCTAACGTTTTGCCGACTGTCTCCAAAATAGCTAAAATACAGGGAGTCAGTTGTCAGAAGTGCTAAAATTCCCGTTTTTAACTTTTTTCTGTAATATTACATAATGTTAACTTTTTTGTGTAAAAACGTTTTAATGAGTGCATTTGTAAGCTACATGTGCAATTTGGTTTATATATCTCTTCATTTGAAAGAGTCGCCAAAAGTGGGGTGTAAAGTACCAGTCGCCAAAACTACCAGAAGACATGAAGGTGTGTGTGTGTGTGTGTGTGTGTGTGTGTGTGTGTGTGGGTGTGTGTGTGTGGGTGTGTGTGGGTGTGTGTGTTTGTTTTTCTATGAGCACCACCACACAATGTATGCCACCTTGTCGTACTTTCTTCTTAGCGCGCGGCATTTTCCCAAGTGACGACAGTTATTTCGCTAGGTGGCGCTTCTCTAATATCGAAAGTAGCGAACTCCCGGAAGTGGGCCTCATGGCATGTCTTTATATATCAAGGTCTTTGGTATAATTTTTAGGAGGACCTTGCTGGGATAGCTGATGAGGCGGTTGGTGCGGTAATTTTTACACTCCTGAAAGTTACCTTATTTTGGATGAGTGAGGACAAGTGACTGTGTCCATGGTGTAGGCCACTCCCCACTCTGCCAGATCTTGTTATTGATCTTTCTCTCTTTCTCACTCTTTCACTCTTTCTCACTCTTTCTTAATCTCCTTCTCTCTCTCTTTCTCTCTCCCCCCACCCCCTTTCTCTCTCTCTGAGGTTGAGTCATACACTTCTGGGCTTAATCATAGGTAACAAACTCAGTTGGCATTCAGTAAACCCAAAGAACTCAACGACTATCGCCCTGTTGCCCTGACATCCATAGCTATGAAATGTCTCGAACGGATTCTTCTCTCTCGTCTTCTTTGTCACACTCAGCCTTTCACTGATCCTCTTCAATTTGCATACAAACCCAATCGTAGTACCGACGACGCTACTCTGACGCTTCTTCACAATGCGTATGGTCACTTAGAGACCTCTGGTTCCTTTGTCCGCATTCTATTTATAGACTTTTCTTCTGCTTTCAATACCATACAGCCACACCTCATGGCTCAGAAGCTTTTGTCTTACACTGTCCCTCCTAGACTCGTCCTGTGGATCGTTCACTTCCTCGTGTCCAGATCTCAGGTTGTCCGCTTTCACTCTGCTGTCTCATCTCTCAAACAAACGTCCACAGGAGCTCCTCAGGGTACGGTTCTTTCTCCGGTACTTTTCACGCTCTACACAAACGACTGCAGAGGAACTGATGCCTCACCGGTCATAAAGTACTCGGATGACTCTGCCCTTGTGGACCTGTCCAATTCAAATGCTGTGTATTTCTCTGCAGTTGATAGGTTCAGCTCCTGGTGCAAACAAAACTATCTGGACTTAAATGTCAAGAAAACTAAGGAAGTGGTCATTGACTTTCGTAAAAACAACACTCTCATTCCAGACCTTGTCATTGATGGTGTTACAGTCGAGAGAGTCACCCAATACAAATACCTGGTAACCATCATTGACGAGAAACTGAAGTTCACTGCAAACACCCAGGCCATACACAAAAAATGTCAGTCTAGAATTTACTGCCTTCAAAAACTTCGAAATCTCCAAGTCAGTAGCCGCATCCTTCAAACCTTTTACTCTTCTTTTATTGAGTCCGTTCTTACCTTTTCTTTTATCTGCTGGTATGGAAGTTTGTGTGTAAAAAACAAAAGTATTCTGGATCGAGTAGTGAAAGTCTGTGGGAGGGTTGTGGGAGTGAAACAAGAGAGTCTGCAGGTGTTGTATGAAAGACGTGTTGTGCGGAAAGCTATTTGCTTTGTGCTGGATAGCACTCATGTGCTTGCGCACCACTTCCAGCTCCTGCCTTCTGGAAGGCGCTACCAAACACCAAGGGTCAGAACTCTCAGAACGAAAAACAGTTTTATTCCAAAGGCTGTCTCATTACTTAATAAATGACATGTGTGTGCGTGTGTGTGTGTGTGTATGTATGTGTGTGTGTGTGTTTTGTTTGCCCAAAATAATCTCATTTCACATTTGCTGTCGTTTAATGTTAGCATGCATAAGTGTAATTCTATTCATATGAGACTGTGCATTTTTAACCTCCTTGTCATTATGATTGTTGTTATTATTATTGTGATGTTTATTCCTTTGTGCTGGATAGCACTCATGTGCTTGCGCACCACTTCCAGCTCCTGCCTTCTGGAAGGCGCTACCAAACACCAAGGGTCAGAACTCTCAGAACGAAAAACAGTTTTATTCCAAAGGCTGTCTCATTACTTAATAAATGACATGTGTGTGCGTGTGTGTGTGTGTGTATGTATGTGTGTGTGTGTGTTTTGTTTGCCCAAAATAATCTCATTTCACATTTGCTGTCGTTTAATGTTAGCATGCATAAGTGTAATTCTATTCATATGAGACTGTGCATTTTTAACCTCCTTGTCATTATGATTGTTGTTATTATTATTGTGATGTTTATTCCTTGTTGATTGTAATTGTACACCACAATGTAATTTCTTGTAAAAGATAATAAAGTTGTCTTATCTTATCTTATCTTATCTTATTCACATAAATTATTGAAAGTCTTTGTAAAACTCTCTCAACAAAATTATTTTGTGTTTTATATTGACAAAGTTTCAATCTATTATAACTGCAGATGCTAACAAATGTTTTATAATGATCATACCAACCTTTACATTCATTATGCATCAACAATAATTATGGAACGGCTGCAGTGATGCCTTCCTTGTTAAAAAAAATCTATTCACCGCAGAGTCGCGAAATTAGGTATCCCCAACGCTTTCATCACAACCGACTCAAAACTAAACATAGCTGGCCTGCTCCCCCTTAACAATCACCTAAATTACAATAAAGCGATTTAATGTACAAAATAATTAATAATAGAGCTCCTGCTTATCTAAAAGCACTTTATAGCAATTCATCATTTCTTTATTCATGTTTGTTCGCCGTTTGTGCAAAACTTGCAATTGGATTAAAATGTAAAAAAAAACTATTTCAACTATCACAACCAAATTTGGTACGATGGTGTATACCCATGAGACCTCATAAATGATCAGTGAATGAATGACTTCACGTCAAGGTCAAGGTCACAGGGTAAACAAATGTTAGTAAAAAATGAAATTTATCACAAAATTTAACTTGTTTTCAGAGTTATTAATATTAAAATTATGATTCTTTGATGCATAATAAATATCAATGAGAAACACATACTACACAAATTTGGCCAACCTCACTCGAAGGTCAAGGTCACTGTAACTGTCCAAAGTCGGTTAGTATACGACTTTGACCTTAGCTATGAGAGATATAAAGTCCAAACTTGTTGAAGTTAGAGATGATAGATTGATCTTTTATAAGTGTTCAGTTTTTGCGTTGGTCTTGAAAGTCAAAAAAGATACCAAAAAATTGGTAATCGCACAGTGGAAAAGCTGAATATTTAACCCATAGTATGAAACGACATTGGATTATTTGATCATATATGCATGAGAGGTCACGTGAATTTCAAAGTCGTTCCAGGGTCAAGGTCACTGAAGGTCAAGGTCATTTCAAGGTCACTGTTTTGGGAGCATAATACAATCTTTGTTGTAGTTTAATTAATAGTACATGAATGTATTTGGAGCCGGATGTCAAGGTCACCTCAAAAAAAGAGCATAAAAAGTTCAAAGTCGGCATTAATTTGCATGTTAATGCCACCGTTTGATTTTTTTTTTTTACTAGGCACTAATTTTCATGTTAAATACTGCGAGTTCCATAAGGAGCATGTGAGTCATATGGGCTCTGATCTACAATTGAGACGTCTTAAAATTACATGTATTTGTAAATGTACCCCCTGATTATTTGATAAACATTGGGTTGGTTGTTATGTATTGTGTAATTGTAACACCAATATTGCTTGTCATATGTTTTTTTGTATGCTGCATTTATTAGTTCTTATAGTTATTTGTTTTGTGGTGTTATTTTAGTTATTTGTCTTGTCGTTGACATGTATGATTGAATATCGAAGAACGTGAGTGTGCATGATACGAGGAACGATTGTAAGATTAGTTTCCCGCATAAAATTGGTGCCCATGTTGTGAATAAAATGTCTGAGTCTGAGTATCTCTCTCTCTTCTTCTCACTCCCTCTCTCTTTCTAATAATAATAATCATAAGAAGAAGAAGAAGAAGAAGAAGAAGAAGAAGAAGAAGAAGAAGAAGAAGAAGAAGAAGAAGAAGAAGAAGAACAGTTTTGTTGCTGTTGTTATTGGTTGTTGATTTTGTTGCTGTTCAATTATTTGTTTGGGTTGAGCGAGAATTACGGTTGCTTTGATGATTTCATTTTTTTTTAAAACAACATTAGTATTGCTTGTGGTCAAGATAAAGCAATATTATACAGTAATAGCAGTTAATAGCTGATGATGTCGCCATAGGATTGAACACTACCTTAAGAAAAATATGACGGTGAGGGTAACCCAGTATGTCCAAAAGAATTTTGTTAATGATTTCAGTTCGTGAAATAATTTCTTGACCGAAAATGGTTTGGTGTTGTCCAGTGTCACAAGTCATTGGATAATATGATAAAATGCTCACAGTGGTAAAGAAACGGAAACTACGATGGCATGGCCACGTCACAAGAGCATCAGGTCATGCAAAGACCATCATGCAAGACACGGTGCAAGGAGACAAAAGAAGAGGGAGACAGAAAAGGAGGTGGGAGTACAACATTCGAGAATGGACTGGCTTAACACTGAGCGAAGCCATGAGATTGCTGAGGACAGAGAAAGATGGAGTACGCTGATTAAACGATCATATTTGGTGCCCCAACGACTTTCCAGTTACGGGATAGGATAGGACAGGATATGAGTGAGAAAATGTTCTTGTGTTATTTATCCAAAAAGGTATGTCACAGTTTTATCAAATATTAAACATTAAACAAAATTCTAGGTGTACATTTAACAAGTAAACTTAATTGGCTTATACTCATAAAATATCTCATTACAAAGCTACCTCTCTTTTCTGTATGCTCACGGAAGCAGTAACAGAAATGCTAGTTGCCGTCAGTCAATACAGATGAAACGTCATATTCTGTACTGGTGCTGGGAGGTTTGTTGGCATTTCAAAACTTTTTTTTTAAAACTTAAATAATTCCGTCCTCATTATCCCTATCATATCCTATCCTATCCTATCCTATCCTACCATATCCTATGCTGTAACTCGAAAGTCGATGGGGCTCCAAAGATGAACGTTTAACCAGCGTATTCCATCTTTCTCTGTCCTCAGCAACCCTCATGGCTTCGCTCAGTGCCAGGCCAGTCCAGTCAAACCAGTCCGTTCTCAAATGTTGTCTTCCTACCTCTTTTTCTGTCTCATCGTATTCTGCCTCCTTGCACCGTGCATTGCGGGATGGTCTTTACAAGGTTTGATGCTCTAGTGACCATCCTCATTACTGCATTACTAAAAGAGAACACAGCCAACTCGCACTTAATATTTATGCCCGACATATCTCAGCGTTGTGGTTTGAAAAGGAGAGGACTTGTTAAGCTGTTCATGCCCAGTGCATTGATAGGCCGACGGAGGGTGGTCCAATCTCCGCTAAAGCCGATCCTATTGCCTTACATGTACACTGTTGTGGTCTGACCGCTGTCAGTAGAGTGTTACCTGGCATCAACAACGCCACATAGGGCGCTTCCATGTCTTGCAGTCTTGGTCAAGCTTTCACTAGCCTTTCCCACGCTTTTTTTTCCATTCAGTGTGTTTGGCCTACAGTGGTCAAGATAATGGAATAACTTTTTCTCCCTGTCTCCGTTTAGTTCTGTCCATCTTTCTTTCTTTCCTTCCTTTTTGTCTGTTTCCTCTAAAACCTTTCTTCTTCTTCTTCTTCTTCTTCTTCTTCTTCTTCTTCTTCTTCTTCTTCTTCTTCTTCTTCTTCTTCTTCCTCTGCTACTACTACTACTACTACTACTACTACTACTACTACTACTACTACTACTACTATTATTATTATTATTATTATTATTATTATTATTATTATTATTATTATCATTGTTGTTGTTGTTGTTGTTGTTATTATTATTATTATTATTATTATTATTATTATTATTATTATTATTATTATTATTATTATTATTATTATTATTATTATTATATTTATTTATTTCTTCCTTCTTTTTTCTTTACTTCGTCTTCTTTCACTGTTTTCTTCTTTTTCTTTCTGTATTCTTTGCTTTTTTTTTTCCTTTTATCCCCCTCGTTCTCCTCCTTCTTTTAATTCTTTCATCCTCCTCATCCTCCACCTTTTTTTTCTCCTTCTTTTTCTTCTTCTCATCATTCTCCTGCTTTACCATCTTCATTTATTATATTGTCCATCCTTTCATTTATTTCAGTTAAGGTCTGTACACATCGGGATTTTAGATCAACAAAAATAATTAATTAAAATAATAGAAAATGTGAAAACGATTAAAAACATTTATTAACAAGATAACAATCTGAACAAGAAAAAACTATTAGCTAAAACTCATATTCTATTTCACATAATCTATTCACACTTTTCTGCTATCCTATGCACCAACGGGAATCCCCTCAATGAAACATACTTCCGGTTTCTTTCTCCGCGTGTTTTAGTGAGTTATTTCCAAATATTCAAGAATAATAACATGTGTCACTGGCCACCAGTATCGTACCCTCACATTTTTTTTTTGCTGCAGTTTATTATCCCTTTCTATCGCCAGTGGCGCGCCTAAACCCTACCTACCTAACATTATTTGTGAATTTTTGAAAAATATTCGGAAAAACATAACGCCCAGATGCTGGCTCGAACCCACACCTGCCAGGCGCCATTGGTTTCTGGCTTGTGGACAAGGCAAGTTAGTCCCGCCTTAGCCCACTTGGCCACAACGCTCGCCTAACATAGTCAACTACTTCGTGTTTTGTGAAGGTTGCGACGGCGAAGCTATGGAAAACTACAAGAGTTTTCAGGTCCTGTTTCACTTTCTGTCGATGATCGACGCACCTCCGAAGTCGCCACAAATACAGGCCTCTACGATTGTTTTTTGCATCCTTTCACTAAGCATGTACTTCCTCCACCATTTTTATACTTATCCCACTCGTTTTCTGGCTCTAACAATCGTCGTTTTCGGCAATTTGCCATATTTAAAAGTCACGCATCAAGCTTTGATAAAAGCAAAACAAGCCATACCGGAACTTGGTTTCATTCTAACCTCGTTTTAATTTATAATGGCGATACCCACGAGTTTTTATGAGAGGTGCCGGAAAGTTGTGAATAGTATTCATTCACTTTCTTACTTCAACATGCACAAAGTATACGCACATTTCGAACCCATCAAATCAATCCCGCCGCCGCGATACCCACAACCAGTTGCCGATTCTGCACACTAACAAATTCGGAAAAACGATCCAGCCATCTCACCCGACCATACGAACATGAGAAAACACACACAATTAACCACAACACCAATAACAACAACAACAACCTTCGACTGCATTCTCTCAGCTGAACCGCCGACCCGCTAAATCAGTATCGCAACAAAAATCAAATTGTACTGCAAATTGTTTCAAAAACATCGACATTAGCATCCAACTACAAGGAATTTCTACAACTCGGGCAACCCAGCCAAAACAACACACAAAATCCTTTCCTTATTTTCTCCTTTTGCTCCTTTAGTTTCAGCGTTGGTCCACCACCCCCACCTAACCCACCACCCCCTTTTTTGTTTGTTTGCCAGGCTATTTTTATTTCTGCTAGTTTTTCCTATTCTTTATTTGCTTTTGCTCCTTTGGTTCTTTTCCATTTTACTGTCCCTTCACCTCCCAATGGATCTTTCATATCTAGGTTTGTGAATAATATATACAATTACCAAAATTAATATTATCACGATGGGAAGAGCATGAAGGCTAGATCGGAAAATCGGATAATGTTCCGAAGCAAGGCACGGGCGCGCTTACAACGCACAAATAGCAGAAAGAGAAAACACGTGTCCTCTGAATATTATTAATAGCATGTGCATGTAAGCATGAAGTTGATACAGATCGCCGCGTTTTGAGTCTGTCACTCCCATTTTTGGTGGTCACTGCCTGGTACCCTACAAAATCTGTTTCCCAGGCTTCAATTCCATCGGACAATAAACACCCCAGATATCCGACCTTGATTGTGTGCCGTCCCCTATACGCTTTGGTGTGCGGGGACGTAAATTTAATCACCACCACCACCTTGATTGTGGAGCTGCTTTGCGGCCGCATCTCTTGAGGGGAAAACTGGAATGGCTTTTTCAGTGAGCATCTACCTCGAATTGAATAATAAATAATAATAATAAATAATAACTAGCATTTATAAAGCGCCTACCCTAAGGATCTAAGCGCTATACACGCACACTTTCTTACGCAAACACATATACACACTATACATATATATAATTATAAGACAAGTTACTCTTTCACGCGTACATACTACTGCTGTGTAAATCAATATGACAAAAACATACTAAATTACTACTTAACCCCACACTCCTCCAAACCTCTTTTACAACTACAGATACTGCTGAAAGACTTTTGAGAAAAGATACGTTTTAAGGTGGGATTTGAACGATTCGCAGGAGGTAGAATGTCTAACATGAAAGGGGAGAGAATTCCATAGGTGAGGGCCGTGGACAGCAAAAGAGCGGAAACCATTAGATTTTCTTTTGTAACGGCCCTGACGGAGAAGACGACAGTCAGTGGATGAGCGAAGGGAACGAGATGGAGTGTAAAGGGAGACAAGGTCAGATAGATAAGAAGGAGCAGAACCGATGACAATATTGTAGCAGATACAGGCAGTTTTATAATTTACACGTTCCGCGACAGGAAGCCAGTGTAGCTTAACAAGGAGAGGTGTGGAGGGTTGGCGACGATTTACTTTAAAGATAAGACGGGCAGCAGAGTTCTGAACTTTTTGAAGCAGAGAGAGGATAGAATCTGGACAGCCAATGAGAAGGGAATTGCAATAATCTAATCTAGATAGAATACAGGAAGTAACCAAGGTCTTTGTGGCGTCTTCTGATAGAAATTTCCTAATTGAACTAATTCTCTTCAACTCAAAGTAGCAAACCCGACAGACTCTAGTGATATGCTGTCTCATAGAGAGAGTAGAATCCATGATGAACCCCAGGTTTCTAGCGGAGTCAGAAAAAGAAAACGTGTGTACCACTTTTCATCTCAAATGGACCGTTAACACCGGAGATCAACAAACAAACAGGCAAGCACGCAGACACACTGAAGCAGTCATTCAAGCAGACAGACAGACATAATGCAACCTATGCACTCTAACCTTTAAAGCGGGAGTGTAACAAGATAATACTGAAGATAATGTCTGCAAAGTTTCAAAACATTCTGATTACCTTTACATGTAAATTTTGGTGTTGGCCAAAAACTGCTAGTTTTAACTAAGGGGTGTATCTAGTGTAACCTCTATAGTGTTTCAATGGGTATATTTAGTGTGAAACGTATTGCAACATTTAAAAGTTGACTTTATAAGTTTATATAGTGATTCTATATGGGAGGTGGGAGGGGGAGAGGAGAAGAACTTCTGGGAAAGGGGGTGGGGGTGGAGTAGTTCTAGGATATCCCAATACTCCCCGAGGGAGTACTTTTGAGGCATATAGAGCAGAGAGAACGTATAATCACTATATGAAAGAAATTCAACGTTGAAATGTTGCAATAATTTTCACAATAAATATGCCTATACACAAAAATGCACGACCAGTGTTGGATATTTTAACGTCGTATTTATTACCGTAATGAATAAATGTGCAAGAAAAGCGGCAGCTCTGTTCATATGGACTCTTAGGCTACTTCTGTTTCTGTGTTCTGCCTTGCTGGTGAGGGCCGGTGATGCGGAGCAGAATCCGGGATTTGACCCAGAGATGACAGCACTGACCACTGAGTCAATTACAATCTGTGCTGTCCCTTGTGACCGAGAACAGTCAGCATGCCATGGAGACAGACAACCACACCGTTGTAACGCAAAACATGCCTTCATCAAACAGCGAGTTACATAGATCGCCGAACTGCAATAACATTCAGACGCCACACAAGCGACTGCTTAAGAGAATGACGCGGAGAAGTTACGGAAGGAGTTAGACCGAGTGCAGTCAGACCAACGCCGTGAAAACCTGGAAGTCACTGACTGTTCTGAGAGAAGAAAGTGAAGAGACCCCGGCGTCGCTTGTCAAGATAGTCGTGGATACCCTTAACAACTACATTGATGGACTGTCGATACAGTCGGAAGACATCCGCAATGCTGTGCGTGTGGGGGAGGTGGAAGTCGCACACTACCATGCCTGTGATTGTCATCTTCAAGAAACAGGAGAAATCGCGGGTACGGCAGACCATGCGCCCAAAGGCTGCGGGTGGGCGTCTCGGGCCCCAAAGATATGCAAGGGTTCTTAGTAGTCTTCTGACCAATCGTTTAACTCTCGTTTTCGTTATATATATATATGTATCAGTTTATAGTCCCCTCTCTTCCCGATAAGGATTTTCAGAGAGGAGACAACTATTTTTTTCGTTTTCGTTAATCTCGCATATACGAGATTATTCGTTTTTGTGTGAATCTTTCCTACACCTGCCCTATTTCTGACACGTATAATTATCCTTGAAGTGGGGTGTCAGAGGTAGAGTGTATGATAGATGTAATCGCGATAAGCAGAGCCTAGGCTACTTAGTGTTTCAGTGACTCTGGTCATGCATAGTGGAGTAAGCTAGTTAACAGAGACACGTTCTGGTCAGTTCGGCAAGTAAGCTATTTAAAATTCTTGGTTTAGCAAAGTCTGTCTGCGTGATTGTCTGGAGGAGGTTAATTTAACATGTGTTGGCTTTCCTTTAGGTGACTGATGAATTAACGTCAAGTTTTAATCGATGCTATCTATTTTGCGCTAAGCTAATTTCCTACATTTTGTCGTCACTATTTCCGCTGTTACACCTAAATTGATTCAATTTAGTGCTGATGTTGGAAGAGATGTAGATTTTGACAGATTCTATAGCAATAAACAAACTGCTAGCACGCTTTCTTTGATCAACCTTTTCTTGTTAGTGAAATTAAAGTGGCTTTAAAGGCGCTAAAGAATGATACAACTGCCGGCCCAAACGATTTAATTGGCGAGTTTTACAACTACAACTAAATGTATAAAGAAATAACAATAATAAAGCTGATTTATATAGCGCAGATTCTCGATCTACGATCGGGCGCACGGCGCTTTGCATTTTAAAACATTAATTAAAAGACACTATATACCAAATACATAACAATTACAATCAGCAAACCAAACTAAATAACAATTACAAAGTTAAGCCTACAAAAACGAACAAATACAGTCAATCCACAAAGTACAAAATAGCATGGAAAATCAAATACTAAATATATGTTCGGGGCAGAATAAGCAAATGGTCTTCCTCCATGTTTTTGTGCGGATTCTAGGATCACAGAGTGTGAGTCAGCGGAAGAGCGCAACTGAGGTGAGGGTGTATCGACATGAAGAAATTAATGCCTTTTCTGTAGACAGTGATGTTTTAGGTGAAGAACAGGCCGAGTTCACAGAATATCGTTGCAAGACTGACAACATTTTTACGTTGTTAGCGTCTATACCAAGACAACTCCTAAGGCACCGGAAGTACGTAACCTTTATAGACTTCCGGAAGGCATTTGACCCAGTCCGTAGAGATATAAATTCAGTATATCTTAACGCATGACGCAGAAATCTGGAGCCATTCCCAAAATCAAAAAATGTGTTGAATGAGTCCACTTGTTAGCAATGAAAATTTTAATGGATGTGAGCCAGAAAGCGATAAGATATACGAAAAGTTACGTCGCTTTCCACTGTATGCTGCGCTAAATGTATTAAATTCTAGTTGCGTATCGTGATTATAGACAACTCACGTCTGCCAAAGAAAGCCTATAACATGATGTTAATGTTGCAGAGTCAAAACTATTTTGCGTGGGCCTGAGCAGTCAGAAATACTCTGTATAGGATTGGATTTGGCATTGTTTGGAAATCTCTATCTGTCGGTGACGTAAAGCAGTGTTTAAAACTGAATTCTAACGTCGTTTGATTGATTGTTACGCACAAAACTGGCACCCTGCTATACTTTCACATGATTTTTATAATGTGTACTTTTCATTCAATCAGTCACAGTCAATGAAGAAGTATTTTGATTGTATCAAATATATTAATATGCGCCACGTACTGGCCACGTTTCGAGTGGGTATGTAAAAATTAAACTCGCATTTTTTTAAAGTTCAACAGACGTTGTGTTTCTCAGAACATTAACTGCACATTTTGCACGGATAGGCCTACAGTTGAAGCCGAAATGCACTATTTATTAGTCTATCCTAAATATAACCAGTTGCGTAAAAAGTACATTTCAGACAAATTTGTCAGAATACCATCGTGCAAGGTATTGTTACTGTTGGCTAGTACCAACGTAAGACTGAAAATAAACTTGGGTAATTTTGTATTTAAGGCCACACAATTTTGACCTGAAGCCATGAACCAAACTGTTGTCGCTAACTACCTCCGTACCTAATGATTAAGCTGTACAAGTAGGCGCATGTTTGCTCAATACAATGGAATGTAATCATTAATGTATTCAGAAGACTCATTTTCTAGTCCCTCTTGTATTGTATTATGTCAAATGTCGATGTTGTATATAACATTTTCTGGTTTTCTAACATATTGTCGTAATGTTTCATTTTTTATACGTGTTTTTTCTCAATGATGTGATCTCCATTGTTATGGGCCTGGAGCTCTACAAAAACAATGTATGATTCTGATTCTCTCTCTCACCTTCTCTCTCTCTCTTTTTCTCTCTCTCACTTACAAGCACTCTCTCTCTCTCTCTCTCTCTCTCTCTCTCTCTCTCTCTCTCTCTCTCTCCGTGCAAAATGGGTAGTTAATGGTTTGAAAAACACTACGTGTGATGAGCTTTAAAAAATGCGAGTTTAATTTTGACACATCCACTCAAAACCTGTAGAATACGTGGCGCATATTAATATATTTGATATAATCAAACCGTTTCGCAATTGCTATTTGATTATTTGATATATGTATTCTGATATACATTAATAATCTTGCGTCTTAAAACGTGTGTAAATTGTACCACCTGATTATTTGCTTTACATTGAGTTGTTTGTTATGTATTGTGTAATGGCAACACAATATTGATTGTCTTATATCTTTCTTGTCATAATAGTTCTTATAGTTATATGTTTTGTCGTGCTATTATAGTTATTTGTCTTGTCGTTGATATGTATGAATGAAAATGGCAGAATGTGAGTGTGATTGATACGAGGAACGATTGTAAGATTAGGGTCGCGCCTAAAATCCGTATCCTTGTTGTAAATAAAATGTCTGAATCTGAATCTGAATCTGAATCTCTTTCTCTCGCACTATCACTCTCTCTCCATCTCCTACAACTACCATTCTCCCTGGTTAAACAAATAGACTATTGTATGTGATGTCATCTCTGGCACGAGCATAACTACTTCATTGTATCCAGTCCCCATAGTTTACCTCTGCACGCGTTAAGCATCTGTTAATGTCATCAATCTCTTTCTCTCTCTTTGGCTTCCTTGTCTTTATTTCTCTTGATCTGACGGGAGGTCTTCCTGGCGCGCTGACGAAAAAATAAAAATGTTTTACTCATATAATCTTGCTTGTTGCCTGTCATATACATCATCGCTCGCTTATCATATGTAAATCTATGTTTTAAATTTAATAAGGCATTTGTTTAACCAAAATGTTTGGTTCCAAGTTTATCCTCAGCTCTTTGGTTATGCGTTCAATGCACCGCCGTAATGAGTGAAGGGCATTAGTTTTTTTGCTGTTGTTGTAACAATGCACCTGCAAGGCACGGAGCGAAGAGGCAGAAGAAGAAGCAGACAGAAAAAGAGGTGTGAAAACAACATTCGAGAATGGTCTGGCTTGACACTCTGCGAAGCCATGAGGGCTGCAGAGGACAGAGAAAGATGGAGACGCTGGTTAACGAATCATCTGTGATGTCCCAACGACTTTGGAGTTAGGGGTTAGGATAGGATAGGGTAGGATCAATCCACCTTTTCTGCAACTATATAGCATCAATACTAAATAATAACATCGCAAAACGTCAAAGGCCAAATCATATTGAGCGCTCAACAAAGAAAGACAAAGTCACCATTTTTTTTCCCTATGCGGGACAATGTGATGCTAACAAATCATGATACTGCTGGACCTAAGAACAGTTTTAAAAGGTGAAAATATAACGCACATAGCATTAGATGTTTGATTAGTGAAACATGAAGAAAACAAATAGGGTCGTCGCCATACTTTCTTGTTTGTTGTGTGTGTGTGCTAAAATATTGTAAAATCGCGCTATTTTAGGTATTTTGTTTTATAAACTAAAGCTAAGGAAATTCTAGGTTCAGGAGGAAAAAAATCCGTTTTCATCGGGTTACCCTAATGACACAAATCGTTCTAAGCCTAACTAAAAATGCATTCGGGGCAACATGTTTGCTACACGGCAATCTTTCCAAATGTACAGTCACATCTACACACGCAAACACGGTCAAAGAAACGTATCCCAATGCTGTGGTGACTGAATTTTACTTAGTTATTGTTTATAAGGTCCAGCGGATTGCAAACAACCGAATCAGGACCACTAACAGATTGATATGCTTGAGAAGAAACATCACGTTGGGCCCAAAATAAATATTGCTGCACGCCTGTTTACTTTATGTTGCTTTGCTACGTATACCGTGGGTTCCAAGTTGTCGAAGTTGTTTGAAGAAGTAATTTATCGTGGCATTTTCAGAAATCAAACCGAGAAACAAAATTTATTATTATTATTATTATTATTATTATTATTATTATTATTATTATTAACATTTCGAAACACCTAATCTCGACAGCTCTAAACATGTACAATAAATATACAATAACATACACAAAGTCAAACATTTTAACAATACCAATGATAAAGATTCAAGCAGATAAAAAAGTAACAACCATGGAAGGCCATGACAGTATAGACAGAAAGTTACTGACAAATACAATTAGGATGAAAATAACTACAATAACAACGACATAGTAACATATAAAACAAGAACGTATTAAAGAAGGCTTTCTTCTTTTTCTACCAATGAATAGACAGAGAAGTGGCGCGTGTCACACCTCCCTCAGTCCTGCTGGAAAGACCCTAAGTGGAGGAAGTTTACCGGTGTGCAGCATCCTGTATAGTCTTGCCAAGCCCACTAAGGCACAAGCTCAAGACAACCCATGCTAGAAATCGAATGCCATGACAACACAATGCACAGTTGTCAGTGCAGAAAAGACGAATAAGACATCAATGCAAATTGAGTAATGATGACAGGGCATCTTTAGCTTATCTCGGGGGTAGAAAGGTATTTCTGCGTAGGCTGGGGGGGCGGGGAGTGGGGGTGAGGGGAGAGAAAGGGAGGGGTTTGCTTATGTAAAACTGACCAAATGCTAACAGACGAAAAGCTTTGTTGAGCTGAAAGTTTGCATGTTTATAAAAGGACGCGACGCGGTTACTAAACACTATGAAAGTAGTCCCCCATACGCCTAGATGCCCGTGGACTTGAATCTATCGAGCAATAGGCACTGAGGAAAACAGTTGGATCTTCATGGAAGTAAAAAAAATGTCGGTGATGCAGCGCAATTTTCCCCTCAGCAGAGGGCTATTGATGCTGAGAGCGTCGTTGGCCAAAACAGGTAAGATTAACCAAATCGTTTTGCTTTTCTCTTACTTTATTTATTTTATGATTGTTTCTTTCTTATTAACAAGGCTACAGTATGCTTATACTATTGATTCGTTGGTTTTATTTCAATTCTAGTCGAAAAGAAAACTAAGCCTCAGCCGTCATGAAATAGCAATCAGTCAGTCAAATGTAATTAAGAAATACGGTATATAATACTAATACTATTAATAATAATAAAAAGGCAAACTTCATTAAAAGATATTGCATGTACTTTTAACAACTTTTTCAAAATCAAATTTGCTTTTACTCCATTTCTCAGTGGAAAATTTGCATTTATGAATGCTAAAATAATTATTTGTTCTAAACACTATGTTAATACTCTTCAGAATAATGCATGGAGAAAGAACCGTTACGTAATAATACAAATTTAAAAACCAAACACAAACACCTCCAGCCATATGGCTGTGAAAGGTAAACATTTAATTTTAATAATGATAGTTTTATTACAGTCATGACACTTCAATCTTTAATTGTTTTAATATAAAGGAATATTGTGAGCGCATTTTTGAATATTCAGTTTCTTCCTTTAATGACTTTTTAACCGGCAAACTTCTGATTAAATATGTTTATTTTGCTCATGTGTGTTGTTCAGACAAAGGCAATATTCCTTATTTCTTATAAGTATGTTGTGTATTAGTGTGAGAACATATACACTCAGTGCTAATTTTATTGACTTACTATCTATGCGTTGCCATTTATTTAAAAGTTAGTTGTTCACAATTCTACAACTAAACACGACAGTGTCACACATGCAATAACACTTTCGTTGTTGTGCTCAGACACAGAAAACCGCATTGGACCATCAAGAAAAAGGGCAAGATCTCCAACAAAACAACCAGCAGAAAAGTCGAAGTTATTGAAGGGTAAGATAGTTTTTCTGTGTATTTGTATTGAAGGGTAAGATCATTTGTCTGTGTATTTGTACAGTAAAATAAATGAAATGTCACAACCATAGACCAAATAATTTAGCAGCTACAGTAGTAAATCCATTCATAACTTGTAGTTCATTTTTAAATCATTGGTTGTGAGGTCGGAATACCTCAAGGGTCACATCATTTCTTCAAGAAATTAATAAAGTTAAAAACAGGTTTCAAAATGGACATGTATAGCGGAAACACATTTACCGGACACATTTTAAGTAGGGGGAAGTAGGCAAAGGAAATACATAAACCTTACAGAGGCCATCCGTTGGATAACTGCATTTTCTTTGGAGGACGTCATTTAGCTCATTCTTGGTACATCTCTTTGTTTGGGCTCCCAGGAATGTGTACACTAACAATATGATGGATTAATTAAAAGCTCAGCGATCTACATCAACATTTTCTTCATGTGTCCCACGCCCTCCTTAGGTTTACAATCCGATTTTGCTGAAACTTGACCTACAGGTTTTATTCAACAACCAGTCGATGGTCATTACAAAATAACGTTCTTGGCTTTTTTCTCAAGGGCCACAGCTGCGTTGCAGCGGCAGCGCTGCCATCAATAAAGTTAAATATGTCCGCTGTTTATAGTTCGATTGCACCCATTCTGTGTAAATATCGTCCTTCGGAACCAAGATATGTGTGCAATGACAATGGGAGGGATTGACTAAAAGGGCGGCGATCTACAAAGAGGGATGGGCTTTTAGGTGTGTGATATAATGGCCGCGTTAGTGTCCAGCACGTTTGATGTTCAGGTTCCCAAATTTAAGATTTGTTTTTAATAGCCATCGAGGTAACAGAAGAAACTGCTGACACCTCCAGTGAAACAATAGAGGAAATCCCCCCCCCCCCCAACAGAAGTAAAACGGATGAGTGCCTTGACAACGCAAATGAAGCAAAAGATGAAAAGCCTGGCAACTCCAGAGAAACGACAGAGGAAATCCTTGGCAACTCAAAAGAAACAACTTATGATTCAAACGGTAAGTAAAAAAACAACAACAACAAAATTGTTTATTTTTTTATTTGTTTGTTGACGTTTTCTGTTGTTGTTTGTGCGGGGTGGGGGTGGGGGCGGGGATCGGAGGGTGGTGGGAGGGAATGTTATCTATTGTTCATTTCATGTGTTTGGTTTTCATCCTTGGTTTATGCGTATAACGTTAGAAATTAGGTTAATTGGTTGTAATACGTGTTTACCCAATACCAATGAATTAGGGGCATTTGGACACATTACTCTAATACCAGCGAGGCAGTCGTTGATTTAGAGAAATAAATAGGACACGTTCCTCCTGGACAATTACCACCCGAATTCTTGTCTCTGGACTTTTTCTCCCCAGGACATTTCCTCTAGGAATTTCCCTTCCTTTATTGCATTCTTTACCCCCCTACGACTTCCTCCCCCATCCCCGTTATTTTATTTTATTTTATTTTTTTAAATGCATACTTTTTTTGGTTAAAATGTTTATTCTCACACACTTGTGATTCCAACTTTTAATTCAACATCTTTGTTTAAAAACATGTACATTCACACACATACGTACAAATTTAAAAGCGTCTACAAGAAAACATTGTATGCAATTCTATCCTACCCTATCCTATCCCATAACTCAAAGGTCGTTGGGGTACCACAGATGATACCCAGATGGTGTGTTTAACCAATGTCCTCCATCTTTCTCTGTCCCCAGCAACCCTCATGGCTTCGTTCAGTGTCAAACCAGTCCATTCTCATACTCCCACCTCTTTTTGTGTCTCCCTCTTCTTCTGCCTCTTTGCACCGTGCCTTGCAGGATGGTTTTTGCAAGGCCTGATGCTCACCGGCCAGGTTCAACGACCACGTGCTCGGGGCCAAGGCGAGCCACACTGTATTCGTGGTTTTCGGCCAACAGCCTGGAGAGGATTGGGCCCTGCCAGGTCTTTCTTGCCCAAGACACACTTGCAATTATTCTGAAAACTCTAAATCGCTTCAGCCGTTTTTGCGATATTGAGCAAAACCTGTCTAGCTACAACATGACTCCAGTGACCTTGACCTTTGTGGTAGAGTCAATTACTGTGGCTAACCCTGCTCACTTCTCGCGTCAGAATACAAATGTGCAACCAATTTGTAAAGGGGTGGAAATGTTTGCGCGAGTGAGTTATCCTGCCGAGTCTCGATAAAATTCATAGGCGCATTCAAGCTATCATTTTTTTTCCCCCACAGTCTAGCGATTTTGCACGTTGATCTAAAAAAATGTAACGGTGTAAACATTCCTAGGGGGAAAGAGTGCCAGGGGAAAAAACTCTCGAGAGAGCAGGGCCGGGGGGGGGGGGGTTTCCTGGTGGAAGAATTCGGGGGGAAAGAGTCAAGGGGGGAGGGGAGAATCCAGGGGGAAAGTGTCCTGATAGGGTGGAATGTTATTCATTGACATATGTAGTAACGTCCGACATTTGTTTAAAAAATTAACACTATGTGCTCAGTACTATGTTACATACTCTTCAGAATAACGTTTGAAATAACAACGGTTACGCGATAAACAAAAATATCACCTCCACCACACACCCTATTCAGATTATTTGATCGATTTTGACTCAACAGTTTACAAAACATATTTTGCAGCCATCAACACCGAAGGGACCTCGGGCAGCTCGCGTGAACATGATGCATCAATTTATGATTTTGATGGTAAGAACTAGATTAACTAAACTAAAACATTAATGTCATTCGTGTCTTTACGGTTACATGTACATCAAATTCTAATTGTAACGTTTTAATTTAACATAGAGTTCAAAGTGTTGGTGCAAGAGCAGACAATGCCGCTGGAGAGGAAGCTGATCAGGGTACTTTTTACTTAGTTTTAAAACGCGCAATTTATATTAATAATTGACTAGGTGTTTTAATTAAAGTACATTAGACACAGCAACAGAAGTTCTAGATTGACAAACTAGTTGAGAGCTAGTGATTCATGATTGCTGCAGATGTTATTATTGTTATTGTTTTCTTTCAGAAAGTGATTATTCTGACCCCTTGGACTATTCTTTTGAGCCCGCCAGCAAAGAACTACAGAACGCACGTAAGTAGCCTTCATTAATACAAACTAAAGCATATTTTTCTTTATCACGTGCTTGGGTAACAAGACTTATTTATCCACTTTTTTATTCTTCTTATTATTTTAAAAAAAATCAACAACAGGGCGTTATACGGTAGCAGTTTGTTAAACAAAATAATAATGTTATCATTCATAAATGCAAAATTTCCACTGATAATTGGAATAAAAGCGAATTTGATTTTGGCGAAGTTGTTAAAAGTATATACAATATCTTTTTAAGGTTACATTATTATTATTATTATTATTATTATTATTATTATTATTATTATTATTATTATTATTATTATTATTATTATGTATTGAGCAAAACTTCTCGGGATCTTATTGTCCTACGAAATTGCGATCCATGCTGTAGGTTGCCGTTAAGTAATCTTTAAAGCTTTAAAACGTCATCGATCATTTTATTTCGAAAGTGTATCATGGTTGCATTATAAAAATATATTTTTGATAAATAAGTTGGATATTGTTCATCCTTGTGTGGGGTGTGTGGGTTATTGAATTATTATCTTTTACACGCAATCTTCTTCTTCTTCTTCTTCTTCTTCTTTTTCTTCGTTTTGTTATTGTCATTATTTCAGTGAAGATGGTGATAATGATGATGATGATGATGATGATGATGATGATGATGATGATGATGATGATGATGATGATGATAATTGTTTTTGTTGTACTTATTGTTAGAATTGTTATAATTATTGTTATTATTTTTAGTTATATTATTGTGTTTTAGTTCTATCATCTGACGAATCAGACGTGGAGCAATCACAGCTCAAACGGAAAAATAAAGAGAAAGTAAACTGCAAAAACGTGAAAAGGTAAGATGAATTACGTTGGCAAAACATGTTTTTATTATCAATCAATGATCTCAATTAAAACGGTACTGCATTTGTGCATTGCAGCTTTTATCATGCCAACAATTCTTTTGATTATTTTTCTGTTTTTTTAATTTTATTTTACAAGTGCTAAATACACATCTTCCGTCTTTAAAAAAAAAATATTGCAGGGAATCAGGACAAATTAAATGGAAATTCTAAGTCTGTCCGTCTGTCGGTCCGTTGCAAGCGATTTCTCAAGAACTACTGAACTGATTTTGACCAAACTTTTTAAAAATATTACCTAGATTAGTTGCCAGTCTCTTGTGCCATCATATTTGCACTAGCACAAATGTCAAGGTCGCTGTAATTACTTTGTAGCTAATCACATTTTGTTCAATATCTAAAAAAAATGATTAAACAGATTTGGTTGATGTTTTTTTTTATAGAGAGGCATTTTAAATTTATTATTATTATTATTATTATTATTATTATTATTATTATTATTATTATTATTAGTATTATTATTATTATAATTATTATTATTATTATTATTATCATTATTATTATTATTATTATTATTATTATTATTATTATTTTTATTATTATTATTATTACTATTATTGATTTGCAGTCCAGTTGTTGGTTAGTCAGCCGGCCTGTCGTTCAAAATTTAATTTTTGTCGTTAAAGTCATATTTTGTATTATCTCGTGATAGGACCGATTTTTATTATTTTTACCATAGATAATTTAACTACCACTGGGCGTTTTGTGTCCTTGACCTTTACTTTTTTCAAGGTTAGGGTCGCAAAGGTCAAAATAATTATGTTATAAAAACGTTTTGCGCTTTGCCTCAACATCCACTGTATGGACGTTGTCCAAACTTCATAGGAACATTAACTACATTATTGGCCAACCTCCAGTGCCGTTACATTTGCACTAACGCAAAAGTCAAGGTCGTTGGAATCACTTTGTTACAAAACATCTTTTGCTCAATATCTCGAAAACGGCTAAACCGATTTTGTTGTATTTGAATATACACATACTTTAACTCATGAACAACTATTCTATGACAGTTCGGTTGTCGGTCAGTCTGTAAGCTACTCCTCCGTCGCTCCCGAGTTTAACTTACCTTGAAATACATTTGAATGGCTTCCCATTTTTAGTTTTCATTTTCCTTGCATTATCAACATAAGCCACGTCAAGCTATAGATTTCACAGTAATTCAAAGGATTATTCAAACAGATAATGTAAGTAACTGTTTCTCTTGTTATTATTTTTATTTCTTTAAACATAAAATACCGACACAATATCGAAAATGTATGTGTTTTTTTAATTGCTGAGTTTTATTTCATTTTTGTTTCAGAAAAAGAAAAACAATCTCTCTGCTGACTTCAAAAATTACAAATGAAGGCGAAATAAAGACGTCAAGCTTGAATCCAGAGTCAGATTGCAAAACTGTTGCTGATGGTGGTGCTACCAATTTAACTTCACGTTGGGGTAGGTGGCAGCAGCGGATTCATGAATACAGCCTTGCGATCTTTATAAGTCTATTTATTGTGTTTCGTATCAGTACAGCTTATGTTAATCTGATGAATAAAAATTGATACAACAATATTTAGTTCCAATTGTTGTAGCCTATTCTAAAATAGTCAACTCAATTTGTTCTAAGCTCTATACTTTGCTAATTCAGTAATTGATTAATTGACCCAATGGAACACGTCCCATTTCCCACCCACTTCCTAGGTAGCCTTTTGAAAAACTGATTTATTGACTGTCAAGCTTTTATTCCCACTTCTCTCCGAGAGTTAAAATTCTATTCTTGACAGGATTTTGTCCTGAAGCGATAATCCTTGCATATATACACCTCCACAGAGCTGTTGCTATTAAAAGTTTGTTTTCCAAGTTTGTTCCTCACTTTTTAATAGTTTTATTTTAAGGATTATTGTATAAGAATTATGATACAGCATTTATATTTTACTTTTCAGTTACTTGGCCTCCATCATGGTATGAAATCCCAACCGACATACAAAGAGCAGCAGACAATCCTGATATATATATATATATATATATATATATATATATATATATATATATATATATATATATATATATATATATATATATATATATATATATATATATATATATATATACGCAAGGTTATAAAGAATGCAAAACACATGGGGAAAAGTGTTCGAAACAGCCGGAATTCTTGCTAATTTTGTGAAAAACTAGTTCATCATCTAGGTCAACATTTTAAAGAAAGACACAGAAAACAATATGGTCTAGAAGAAGTGGAGAGACTGCGAAAAGAAGGAAACAATTTGCACAACAATAAAGTAATTGCTGGAAAGAGAGGAGAGCTATTACTATCCAGGCGGCCAAATGGTGCCTTCGAATCAGGGTCTTACGGACCGTGCCCAGGATGCTTTGATTGGGTTAGCGATGTGCACCGACATTCAAAAACGTGCACAAAAGTTAAATCAGCAAGCAGAAGCACAATAGTGGCGGCAAGCAAACTGCTTGCAGGAAGCACTGAGACACTCGAGCTACTGGAAGCGTTGGAAGAGCTGCAGAACGATGGTCTGAAAGAGGTCATCCTAAGCGATTTCTAATACAAGAGGTGGGGCGTTTCTGGCTGGCAAAAAATGGCAAAAACCAATTGAACAGAAAAAAATACGCAAGGGACCATATGCGGTTCATAGCAAGGTTTTTGCTGCAAATGCAGCAATAGACCGGCCATCCACACATGAAGCTGGCTGAAGCAATGAAGCCGAAATACTTCCAAGATATGCTAAATGCTGCCAAAGCGCTGTCAAAATCAGAGACAAATGACTATACGTCTTCAAAATCAACCAGCAATGCCATCAAGCTGGGGCTAGAAATTGGGCACTTGGTTGACCGCATAAACAGTGTTGCCCTACAGCAAGTGCCCAGAGATAAAGACCTGATTGAAGACTTGAAGTGCGTAAAAGATCTTCTAAACTCAGACTGGAACACCTTCGCTTCAAGGCAAGCACGCCAAGAGTTGAATCATAGAAAAGCTATGAAACGTGCGGAAATCTCCAGATGATATCGCATGCGTCACCAGACATCTAACAAATGAACTAAACACATTTAATAGAGGAGAACCTCAACAAACAAAAGAATCCTTCTCACACTGGGTGGACTACTCCGTGGCAAGACTTCTGTTATTCAATAAACGGAGACGTGGGGAGATAGAAGGCTTGACGTAAGTGAATTTAGATTAAATGTCTGTGCTTGGTTTTGGGATAATACTACTTTTAAGATAACAATTTTGACCGTTACAGTTTCTAGCACTAGTAATCTCCATGCCCACTGTAACTGTGAAATATTGCAAAATACTCGCGGCGGCAATTGCATTCATTTATAACTTTTGGAGCTTTCCTTACACATACAAAAGGCTGCTCTTAAACAACGGTCGTGTACGAATGCGGTTTAAAAAGAATAAAAGCTGTCATTGGCCCACAACCTTCCTCGTCTCTTTTAAAAGGGACTGACTTGGGTTTTTTATTATGAAAACATTCTCATTCATAAAGGACATTTTATTTAGTTGTTTTAGGCTGATTTATGGTACAGGTGACTAGTTTTTTCCCTTCCTAATGACTCATACAAACCTTTCATCTATATGACTACAGGAGCGGATATAGCATTCGATCAAGGAGGTGGTGCTGGTGTTGGTGGTGGTGGGAGCTCCAACTTACTGTCAATATTATGAAGGAGTTGTAGGGAAGAGGGGAGGAATGTGTGTGAATCGTGGTACAAGCTAAAAAACCAGATTCTATTCTTACCAGCTTAGTGTAAACAAAGTAATTCTCTTTCGCTTCTGTGGGGTCCCCAACTTTGTTCGTAAAGGAAAACCACGAATAACCACAATTCCGAACGTCTGTTTTCATTTTCAGATTGGAACACTACCGTAGCAGGTTAATGGGAGTAGCAGCTATCGAAGAACATCTGATCAAATCACTTTCTGAACATGAAAAACGACTGATGGCGGATCAGGAACTCCTTGAGATACTCGGAAAGGTAACGTTAGAATCCAACTATAAAGCCTCAATATTGATACCTAAATTCTCAAATATTTCTCTAATTATGTCATCTTATTACAATCACGCCACAAGCATTCCATCCAAACACCCACATTGTGAGCAAAGAATCAATGTCACGAATTACAAATCAAAATATTAACATTTGTTATACTAGAACACGTGCATTCACTCTATTCTTTATATTCAACATTGGCTCCAACATTACTAGAAAATCTTAACGAGATAATATAAAAACCAAACGTCCAAACAATTACATGAAATTACATAGGCTCAAAAGATATTACAGTCCAAGAGTACCTTTTTACATTCAGCACAACAAAGTTAATGCCTACGTAGTGAGGGTAGACAAAAGATCAAAGTGCATACAAAAGGTTAATAGTTATTCAGCTCGAGCCACAAAATAGAGTTAAGTCATACTGTGACAACGAATAAGCACAAATAATTAGGTATAGGGCATGTATAATTAATCATACTACGCTGTTACAGAACGGAAAACCTGCTCCAGTGGTGGTGCCACCAGACGTGAGACCAGTTCTTGCGTTTCTCGCTGACCAGGAAATTCGCACTAAAGCGCAAATAAAAGAACACAACCAATACCTGTTTGGGAGCACAGGTAAGCCCACATTGAATTATATTCATCGCATTGTTTATTGGATAATATATATTAAGTTTAATCTCAATCTGTAGATTGTTTTTCTTTTTTGGAATAATGGTAACATTGTCCCGTCTGAACCATTGCTAGTATTGTTGTTATAAAGCACTTTACCAACACAAGGGTTGCTTACGGCGCTGCCGCTCAAGCCGCTCGAGGCGCCAACTTGCAGCCTGTTGGCGCTACGTCTAATGCCCCACAGTAGGTAATATGATAAGCTTCATATTGGTTAAAATATTTGTTGCTCTCTGCGTGGAGAGCTGGAATTGTAACAATATTTATCATGAGTTCTGCAATGTAACTTTCTTCCACTTATTCACTGGTTTGTTACTTTCTCTCTCTCTCTCTCTCTCTCTCTCTCTCTCTCTCTCTCTCTCTCTCTCTCTCTCTCTGTTTATATTTTTATGTGCTTGTGTTGATGTAATTGTTGGTATTAGGATAAATGCGTAATTTGATACACAACCCATTGCACTGTTCTCAAATCTTTAAATATACATATTTATTTGTTTATAGGTAGCAGACCAAAAGAAGCTGTCGCGGCCTTGAAAGGTGCCTGTTTAGCTGCAAACATAAAGCAAGTGTTTTCCATCAACAGCCGATCTATCCGAATATATTGAGCGACTTTGAGCCAGGTATGCATTCAATCCTTACGCAAATATAACACATCTCATTTCGAAGAAGTCAGACTAATACAAGGAATGACCGTAGGATCAAACCACCCCCCAACTCCCAAGCCCGCACTCCTCAGCCCCTCTCTCGGATAAACCAAGTATGGGAATTGACCTGTTTTTAAATATGAACCATGTTTCAGATCAGTGAAACATTTCATGTATGCATGCAAAGCTTGACTTTAGTAGAACATAAAACAAACAAGTTCAATTTTAATCGGATATTAAACGCCGGCAATTATGAACAATATTTAAGTTGGCGCTGCTCCTCAGCTGGTTGCTTTTGGGTGGAAATAATTGTTTAAAATGTAAAATTATATGAGACCTGCTTACCAAGTTTGGGTTCAATCGGACAATAAACACCGTAGATAATAAGTACTGTTTATGTTGGCGCTGCACCTTAGCTCCACACAATGTATAGCTTCAAATATTTAGGAGCCGTTGTATCAGACAATGGGTCCCGACAGGAAGTCCTCTCCAGGATCGCACAAACAACTGCTGCCCTGACAAGGCTGAAGCCATTTGGAAAGACAGGACCATCCGTCTACATTCCAAGATAAGGTTGTTACGCTCCTTTGTCATCTCCATCTTCCTATACGCTTGCGAAACATGGACCCTCACAGCAGATCTACAACGAAGAATACAAAGCATAGAGATGATGTGCTACAGAAGACTTCTGGGCCTTTCCTATACCCAGCACATCACCAAGACGAAATCCGACAGACCATCACACAATCCATTGGACAACACGATGCCATGCTCACAGTGATGAAGAAACGGAAACTCCGATGGTATGGTCACGTCACCTGCAAGGCACGGTGCAAGGAGGCAGAAGAAAAGGGAGACAAAAAACGCGGTGGGAGGACAACATTCGAGAATGGACTGGCTTGACACTGAGCGAAACCATGAGGGTTGCTGAGGACATAGGAAGATGGAGTACGCTGGTTAAACGATCATCTGTGGTGCCCCAATGACCTTCGAGTTACGGGATAGGATAGGTTAGGATAGGATAGAATAGAATAGGCACCTTAGCTGCTTGCTTTAGGTGGAAAAGAATCTTCTAAAATATACTGTTCGTGACAAGTTTAAACACGTTTTGTTCAATATGTCAAAAACGGCTAAATCGATTATGTACATGTTGTCGGTAGATAGTCGGTACGTAAATTGATTTAAATACCGAAAATATTGCATTGGACATGAAAACAGACAAGCAGACAGACAGACAAGCCAATTTCAATACAGCTTCTATCAAGGGTAACATAGACCCTACAAAAAAGTAAGTTGATCCAAGATCAAGGCATCACTGAAGGCATAATATTCACAAATCAAACAAGATGGTAAGCCATTCATATGTATTTCCAGGTAATTTAAATTTGCAGCGACGTACCGACTATCTACCGACAACATGTACATAATCGATTTAGCCGTTTTTGACATATTGAACAAAACGTGTTTAGTAACAAAGTGATTCGAACGACCTTGACCTTTGCAATAAATTAAATATGACAGGCAGGGGGGACTTCTAATCTAGATAATGTTCTTATGAAGTTTGGTTAAAAAATCCGTTCAGTGGTTTTTGAGATATGGCTGGCAACAGACCAACAAACACACCGACCGATATTTGGCTCGTTCTGATTCTGAAATATTTTCAGCTGCATATACACGCACACGCACATGCCTTTTCCACCTGTAGCCTACGCTGAATGCTTTTGCACGCGAGTAATTATAAAATCTCCCCAGCCTCGCAAGAACTCGCCAAGGTCCCTGGTTCGAATCCGGGATGGCCAACGTGTGACCCTATTATTTTCCCATTATCATCAAGTGGTACGCTGGTATCAGAATAATGTGACCAGTAGTCGCCTATACGCTCAGGTGTCGTGTGACTATGTATAATCTACAATTAACCCTGTAAGAAACCGCAGTGGTGCCTGGTAGCTCAGTTGGTAGTGCGGCTTACAAGTAACCGAGAGGTCCTTGGTTTGAATCAATTAACCATTAAGAGACCGCATGCACGCCCATGTCAAACATTTTTGGTAATTCCAAAGAGAGGGTGCTGTTAAAAAAAAAGTATAATGATTATGGTACCCGACATTCACTTTTTTTCATCTGTTGAACACAAATTGTAGGCGTGACACATTGAACTTTGCAACAACAAAAAACCTAGAATGCAACACACAAACACACAAAGATTATAGGGGCTCCCTTTTGCTGTATTTGTCAGCGACATCTCCACGATTTTCCTATGATAAATGTTACAAGACAGGCGTAGCAATGCTGACTGGTCATACGTGACAAATTGACCAATAATCTTCATTACACATTTCTCTAGTCTGGACTTGGTGCTATGCCAAAGCATTGCAAGTTTGCAACTCATTCCAGAACCATTATTACTTTCGCGGTCTGATTAACTTGTTAATGTAACATTTTCTGCAAGGTCATAAATAATGTTTTTTGTTGCTGTTGTTGTTTAGGCGTTGGCTTAAACACCCACGAGCACCCAATTTAGAGTGGAATTGTGCGTATGTGAAAGTTTCCAATTACCCTGCCACTTGTGCAACCAGTCTTATGATAAATCTGACTCCATTTATTGGAGAATGAACGATGTTATGCTGGGAACTTACAATTTTTTGGCGCAATCCCCAACCAATGTAAAGCATAGCAACAATTGGTGTAGCAATGAAGGTAACTTAAATGTAACAAAATCTGTTGACCAAACCTTGAACTAAAGAAAGATTTATATATGAAACAAACCTTACTCTATTTTCCATGAAATCGCAATTGCCCACCAATAGCTCACAAATATATACGTTTTCATCATTTGCTGAAGTTTTCTTTTTTTTTTCTAGATGCTCAATTTGCCGAGTTACCAGAAAGAATGGCTCCTGAATCACCTTGGACATTCTGAGGCGGTGCACAATGAACACTATCGGAAACACTCAGGACTGGTCGAGAAGGTGCACATCACAAAATTGCTTTTGATCTAAGATCTTGGCCTTAGCGGCGATTTTCAGAACTTCTCGCTCAACGACATTAAAGTAGAAGGTAAGTCTCGTCGTAGCAATGCAGAACTCTTGAGTTTAATAAGGCATTTATTTTATGTCTAAGCTAAAACAGCCAAGAACAAGAGCATTTTAATACAAACACAAATAATACAAGTGCTGGACCCTAATGGATGCAGAGTTCTCTCGAGCGCACTTTCGTTTATGTTGTTAATACCATCATCGTCATAGACACTAAGGCATTCAGTACCCCGCCCACCCACACCTACCCTCGATCTAAACCCTTCTTGAGACTGATAAACAATGCAAGGAGAAAAAGCGTATGCCTTTTGTAAGGCATGCTGTAAGGGTGCAAGCGAACTTCGTTATACTTATTACAGCAATTTTGGTATATTTTAATTAGTCATAACTCCGTACCTAAACATCAAAAAGAGAAACGGATTGGAATTCAACTCAAACGACTGAATGCAAATAATAAACATTTTTTTAAAATTTGCTTACATTTGACAATGTTCCTCGATTTGCATACATTTGCTTTTAAGTTGAAGGCATATGCAAAGTCTCTAAGTAAATATAAAATTTGAACAAAATCACTCAATAAGTTAGGAAGAAAATGCAATTTTAAAAATCCAATGTTTAAAGGAAATTTGACACAATTCAAAACGTAAAGCTCCGAAAAGGAAACAGTTGGAATTCCAGAACCAGCTCGTTAACAGACTATAAGGGAAAAAAAAGAAAACAAATTGCGTCACCATGATGAGGTCCCTTTATTTGCATATAATTGCGTTAGTTTGGGTTTAGGTTAAAGATATGCGTAAAGTATAAGTAGTTTCAAAGTTTGAAAAAACATCGTTCTAGTGGTTTCGGAGAAAATGCGATTACCAAGAAACGCAAAAAAAGATGACATGTCCATGATGACGTCATCCGATTTGCATACATTTGTGTCATTTAGTAGGTATCGTTAAGTTGTAACTGCATACCAAGTTTCAAAGGAATAGCATCAACGGTCCGCGCACAAAACACAATGGTCCTGACGCAAGCAAGGACGGACACGAAGGAAAACAATAGTTTCCTGATTTGCTAAAGCAAGTTTACTCTGTCTATGAACACTTTTTTTCCCAGGAACTACTGGAAGGATGTTTGTATCAAACATAGCATGATAGATGATAGGGGAGAATGATGAGGACGCGGATCATTTTATTCCGGTGAGATTATCATCAATGTAGTACTTGATGGTGACGTGATTTCTTCGCGTGTCTCTCTGTAAACACTTTTTCTCAGTAACAACTAAATAAATTTTGTTATAAATTTTGCATGATGACAGAGCACCTGGAGAAGTAGGGATTCCTGCTATTTTTGTGACGTCATCATCACTATCAACGATGACGTGGTTTTTGTGTTTGTCTGTAAAACCCATTCCCATGAACTACTGGACGATTTATTTTACAAACTTGATATAATAATGTAGTACCAAGAGAGGACGTCATTCCTATACTTAAAACAAATTGCTGGTGGGGTGAATCTACCCTTTATGAGGGTCCAGCCTTGTTTTATTAATCTTGTCAAGTTGTCTCGAAAGCCATTAATCCATGACCAACAACTTATTTATTTGAAGTCCAATTTTGTTTGTTTGGAGTTTAACATTCCTTTTTAGCACAAAGGCAATGTCAGGACGGTATCTGAGAAGACAGATTAAGGTGCTGCCACACAGAGGATCCGCTGATACCAGGTTCATATCCTCACCTAGTCACAATATACGGACCTAGAATAAACCAAAACTAGGCACTGTGTCCCATATGTCAGGCGCCTAAAAGGGCAGCTTCTAGTACCATTTGTAAAGTCTTTGGTGTGACTCGGCCGAGATGCGAATCCACGACCTCCCACTCTCTAGGCGGACGCCTAACCACTAGGCCACAGAAGTGGTTTGAAGTCCAATATTCATTCAGTTGGGGAAAACAAAGTTTCTTTACATGTGTTTCTTTTATTTCCAGACATTCTTGAGAAAGCACAACAAAAAGATCTGGAGGCACGGAATAGGCCTACTGATGACCACCATGGCGGAGGAGAAAAGAAAATTTTTGAGGGCGAAAAAACAAATGAAAGGCCTACAGCAGACGAACACCCCGTAACGTACCAAAAGAAGCGGACGAAGTGGTCTGACGACGAGTGCCGCGAGTTAAATATTTATTTTCGTCACCATCTGGAAAATAGGACGACTCCCAAACAGGAAGAGGTCCTATGTGCACAGGCCAGCAGTAAACAAGCAAATGGATTCAATCATTTAAGGCCATATAGACAAATTATGCACAAAGTAGTTAATGAAAATAAAAACAAAAAGTAATATGTGTGGGTACTTTGGTTTGCACATCGTTCTGCGCATTTATAATTATATCCAAGTGTTCGTCATGTCCTTTACTTAGTCTAAAAAGTATTACAGTCGCACTGATATCCAATTTTCACTCAAAAGAATTGTCAAAATTTGCTTGCAAACCCAACTCCCTTATAAAGATTTTAAATTACACTATTTCCTTCTTTTTTTTTTTTTTTTTTTTGGTCTCCGGAGTGACGAGAATTGTTGTTTTACGCCGGAAACAGATTGTCGTCCTAATGTACATTTTCTGCTGTAGACCTTTTTCATTTATTTCTTCGCCTTTACCTCAGGTGGATTTAAAACCTTGAGACAAAAGGAAGTCGACAGGTTGGTTACAAATCTGGGGTTTATCTATTGATCAAGAGCACATTAGAAAAGAATTCACTTAACAGAGTTAAAAAGCTTTTTTGGAGCGACTTTAAAATCCCCGAGGCATTTGATTTACGGTCACACGGATAGTAACCGCTGAATGTAATTACATATGCACGATATATAACGTTTTGGCTGAGATTGATTTTTTTTTTTTTTTACAAAACCACAGGACTGGTTGTCAAAAACAAAATGTGGCTTTTTCTGCACCGTCAGAATTACACTACATGTGCTTGAAGGTATAAAAGGTGCTCTGAATGAAAACAGTGAACGAAAATAAAAACAAAAAGTAATATGTCTGGTCGACTGACGTTTGGGTGCTTTGTTTTGCGCGTCGTTCTGCGCATTTATAATTATATCCAAGTGTTCGTCATGTCATTTACTTAGTATAAAAATTATTACAGTCTCACTGATATCTAATTTTTACTCAAAAGAATTTTCAAACTTTGCTTGCAAACGCTTTATCTGCTTTGCTGGTGGTTGTCATGCTCAGATGTTCAATTTCTTTCCATTGGTGCAGCTATTTGCTATTGTGCTACTTTTCTCTCAAGTTGGCCACCCTTCACGTCAGAAATGATTCCATAACTTGAAAAATAACAAGTTAGTCGCTGCGTCGCTCCGAATGTAACTTATGTAGAAAATTATTTGAATGGCTTGTCATCTTGTTTTTACTTGAGTCCATTGGCACCACACTAAATAGTATTGAAGCAATGTAGTCTTAACTGACATCCACGGATTTTTGACACACGACATTGTCACAACAAACATAAAGCGTCTTGGTGTTTTTTGTTCTTTGTCATTTGTTTTCTGGTCAATAAATAGACAATGCTCTCTCTCTCTCTCTCACACACACACACTCTCTCTCTCTCTCCCTCCCATATTTCTCTCTTTCTCTGTCTTGGCCCTTCACTCCCACCCTCCCAATCCATCCCTATTCCATATTGCTTTTCGTTCCCCCTCCCCCAACCCAATCCTATTTATTCAGTGCTTTAAATGTCCTCTTTTCAACCACTCTCTGTATTGCTGTGTTTACTTTCCTTTTTCTGCCGTCCACTGTGTTCTATCTTTTACTTTGGTCCATTCACTTGTCATTTTTCCATCAACACGTTTTACAATATTTGTTCTCTGCAGTTTTATAATATTCTTGTTACCCTGCCAGTCTGTGAAGACTAAGTAATGAAATTGTCTCCAAGAGTTATTTGCCGATTTGGGCTTCTTATGCATCGTTTGTTTACATTTTATTTATTCTTATGAATGTCGTCTGTCGGCCACTCGTGTTATGCAATTGCTACGGATTGTATATGTTCTTACTAATTAACCAACACAGTACTGGTCTTGTGGTACGATTACATGATGATAATCACGTTATGTTATTGGATTTTTTTTTTTAATTTTTTTTTTTTTTTTTAATCAGTTTATAGTCCCCTTTTTTCCCGGTAAGGATTTTCAGAGAGGAGACTCTTTTTCTCATGTTATTGGATAATGTAGAATTCATTACTGCATTTCAGACTGTACCTCTGAGGGAGTAAAATAAAAGTATAACTATATAAACTAAAAGAGGGGGGAGGGGGGGGGGTCAGTTCTTGTGATATAAGTTAAACGTATATTGCAATAATTGAAACCTGAAACCACCGCTTCAGCACTGGATAAGTTAGCAAATCAGTTGGTATACTACACTGAAAGGCATGCAAAATTGAACACGAAGTGAAACACAAATAAATAAATAAATAAATATATTTTTCACAATTCAATTGTCCGTCAGTTTCCGAGAAAGGTGTAGTTTTGGCGCGGACGCGGACAGAAGAACAACGCCAAAAACAATAATTGTTCCCCTGCTTACTCTCGAGAACCAAAATTGTGTCTATGCAGTTGCAAGTAAAAGACACATTACAGTGAAGACAAATCACAGTATGGACATTTTGACGATGGATTGATTATAATCACGTTAAGTAATCGGACTACGTAGAATTTAATAATCGCTTGTACAATCGAGAGAATTGTTAAAAACAAAGTATTTAAAACAGAATATAATCATAACTAAAACTTCAAACTACCGCCTCGGTACAGACATCGTAAGCAAGACAACCAGTACCAAAACCTTTTTTTTATTATTAAAAAGGCACTTTTACGTACTACTGCCTAAAGTTTGCTTCATTAATCTGGTTATAAATCACTCAGTTTGAATGGGATTTCAAGTAAAACAAACTAGATTTAAGAAAAGATTATCTTTTAGGTTTTATTCCCCGATTGTTGTTGAAAATAGACTTATTATCTGGAAATACTTTTATATTTCCGGGAATCATAACGAGCCAAATGTCAGTCTGCTCGTCTGTCGGTCTGTTGCACGCCTTATCTCAAGGACCACTGAACGGATTTTGATCAAACTTCATAGGAGTTTTATCTAGATTAGTGGACAATCTCTTGTGTAATCATATTTGCACTAACACAAGTAAAATGTCGCTGAAGCTGTTTTGAAGCTAAACACGTTTTGCTTCTTATCGTAATCACGCTGCACTGATTTGGTTAATTTTTGGTCTACAGGTACTTCAAATCATGGCCAATCCTTCAATGACAATCAATTTTAAACACGTTTTGCTGAATTTCTCAATAGCGGTTTATAATAACACAGGATGTATGTACGCATCAATAATACATCGATGTCTGTACAGTCTGATTAAGGACTCTTTACACATTGTCGGAGTATCTGTTTTAGGCCTGTTTATTTCACTACTTTTTTCAAAGAATTTTGCTCATAATTTGAAAAAGACACAAATATTGGCTGCATCAAATGTCTGTTTATGTTGAATGTGCTGTCCCAATAGACAGTTCGGGACAAAATGGTTACCGAACACTTCTATTCTTTGACAACAAAATCTTCAAGACTAAGCAACGCTAAGTACCGCCTCGTCCGTTTCGAGAGCACTAAGTACCGCCTCTCAAAACACCCAACTATTGGTATATTTCTGTTCAGTTATTTGCTTTCGATGATGCTTGATACACAGTAAAGTTATTGTTGTAAATTTGCAAACTGTAAAAATTACTTTTTGGGTGTGTAAAAAAAGTTGGTTCGGCACGTACATTTTTAGCGTTAAGTTCCGGCAAAATGAAAGCAGCTTCTACTTTATAAAATGATAACCCTTATCTGCGAAAGTGAAGAAAATTAGCCATAAGTAACATGTACACATATAAACAGCATAAACTATGCGTTAAAATGATATTTTCACGGGTTTTAGCATCGCAGGTACTCAACGCTGGAGCTTAGTGCAGCCAAGGCTATAAGAGGTACGTAGCGCTGCTCTCTACGGACATTCCGGTACTTAACGTCATCCTCACACACACACACACACCCACACACAATCACACCAACATCTTCATCATTATCTTTAAACAATTGTAGGCAACCACCCCTCACAATCCCCACCCTTATAATATTTTTTTTTAAATCAGATAATAATAATAATAATAATAATAACAATAATATTAATAACAATAATAATAACAATAATAATAATAACAATTGCAATTATATGAATAATAACAATTACAATAATAATTAGTAGTACTATTATTACTACCAACACCACCATCACCACCATTATTATCACTATTATTATTATAACAAGAATATTATATATATAATATACTATTAATTAATATTATAGCGAAGAAGAAGATAGTATAGTAGATTGATAGAACAGAGTAGGAATGAGAAAGAACAAATGAGAAAGACAGCGACAGTAGGAATTTTAAGCACTACATTTCCAGAAAGTGGGGATACTATGTATACAGAAACCCCTGGCACCCCACGGGGGTGTAATTTCAGCTTCCAGCATAGCAACATGCACTCATGCATTATGAACCTAAAGCACATACCTTGATTTTTGTTGTCTTTTCCAAACAAAAAAACTAATAAATAAATAAAAATAAAATAAATTGGATTGCTGTTAAGGACTGTTACAATATTATACTTGCAACAAATCAGTCATACTCCATACTGTTCACAAACTCAACCTTCCGCCAAAACAAAACACAAACTGGGCTGCTTATATATATTATTATCCATAAAGCTGTATGTCATCAAGTTGTTAATAACTTAACTGAACTTATACCACAGTCATAAAATTCATCTTGTTAACTATGACATCATTCACGCCCAACTTGAACATTGTGCACTGTGAAAGGGTATTTCACTAGTGTCCAAGTTTACATGGGTACCTGGACCAATACTTACTACATGATGTCTAGCGGGGCATTATTTACTGACAACATGTTACAGTTACACTATGAAATCAAACATTTAACATTCACCCTCAAAAATAAAATACAACCTTAACAGAACAAAAAGTGGTAAAACTTCTCACACACCATTGACTCAATGACCAGGCTGCACAATGTCTTCAACAAATAATGTGCAATAATTTTTGTTTTTACATCAATTTTTTTTTTTAATTTTTTTTTTTTTTTTACACATGTGATAATATATTGCATTGAAGCGCACATGAGAATTTGAATTCACGCTCACCACAAAATCCAAAACAAGACCACAGTCCTCATCACTGCCGAGTGGATAAAAAAAGATTTAAACCAAAGTTAACATGAGCAAGAAGCTGTGTGTCAAAAATACAATGTAAACGTCTAGTTCAACTTTAACATAGAGGTATACCACCAACAGCAACGTCAAGGCGTATCTGAACATGAAATCAATGATCTGGCTTTGAAAACCTTTCAACGGGGACTATTGAACGATGTTGAGCAGTCCATTCAACACTGTGGAAGGGTGTCGATGAGAATTTAGAATGTTCCTCCATACTCGCACAACTCCGAAATATGCCATTGCTGAACAGATTGCTCTATTTCGCATGATCGTTCGCACGTATTTTTCAGCCCTCCC
Source organism: Oncomelania hupensis (assembly GCA_036898135.1). Taxonomy (NCBI): domain Eukaryota; kingdom Metazoa; phylum Mollusca; class Gastropoda; order Littorinimorpha; family Pomatiopsidae; genus Oncomelania; species Oncomelania hupensis. Next base: position 69,336,333 of record CM072517.1, read on the forward strand.
CTACATAACCATCTACACAAAAGCTGGATTATTTTTTCTAATTGAGCAAAAAGGACGAAGCCCAAAAGTATACAACAATGCATACAAAAAATGCACGCACAATTGATAAAAGAAGAGAAAATGTCTTAAAACGACACGTTTATTTTTTTAGTAAGATGTAAAACTCGCAAGGGCTTGGCATCATGAAAACACATCTAAGCTAAACTTTCACAGTACAGTGCACCTACACTAAGTGTTTAATTATGGTTTTTTACAAAAATATGGAGAGTGCCATTCATTTTTCAAAAGCAAATTCACCACAATCTCTTTGCAAAGCAATCACCACAGACTGTCCAGCTTTGATGAGCAATTCACCATTTATGCTGCGAAGAACACAGGCTTTGAAGTACTCCAAATATACCTTCGAATTCCATTATGTGCACCTAGGGAAAAAGAATGTGAAGGTTTAATGAGATTTTTTCTTTTCAATTATTCTAATTATACAGAACTACACCACCTGCTTTTTATATTATGAAAAATAAAATTTACTTAGTATAAATGTTTGGCAATGATTTGTTGATTCCTTGCAGATTTGCAATGTTTTGATGTGTTTTTATTATTATGCTATAACAACAAGAAAATTTTATTAATGTAATTGGCACTCTCATTTTCAAATCATATTTGGAATTCACATGGCCCCAGATAACAAATTATTATGCTAGCGTTATAAGCAAGAAATGTACATCACCACAAAACCACAGTTATGGTTAGATAGATAGTACAGTACATTATTATTTCAGGTAATTCAAGGCAATATGTAGCTTGAACTAAATCCTCAGCCAGTTAAAATTACTGTATCACACACAATAACAAGCACAAAGTTTCATATTGCACGTTGCCTGTAAACAAGTTTTTCTCTCACAATCCGCCATTGTTGATCAACAATGTCTCAGTTTCATCTGAACATCAGGCAGTTTCATCTGAACAACAGGCAGTTTCATCTGAACAACAGGCAGTTTTGAACTCAGAAACCAGCATTTTCCATTTCACCAACCAGCATTTTAAAATCTCATCAAGCCATCTTTTTCATCTTTCAAAAACCAGCCATGTTTATCTAAACAAACAGCATGCTTCATCTCCCCCAACTGGCATTTTTCATCTCCCAACAGCTGGCATATTTCATCTCCCAACAGCTGGCATTTTTCATCTCCCAACAGCTGGCATTTTTCATCTCCCAACAGCTGGCATTTTTCATCTCCCAACAGCTGGCATTTTTCATCTCCCAACAGCTGGCATTTTTCATCTCCCAACAGCTGGCATTTTTCATCTCCCAACAGCTGGCATTTTTCATCTCCCAACAGCTGGCATTTTTCATCTCCCAACAGCTGGCATTTTTCATCTCCCAACAGCTGGCATTTTTCATCTCCCAACAGCTGGCATATTTCATCTCCCAACAGCTGGCATATTTCATCTCCCAACAGCTGGCATTTTTCATCTCCCAACAGCTGGCATTTTTCATCTCCCAACAGCTGGCATATTTCATCTCCCAACAGCTGGCATATTTCATCTCCCAACAGCTGGCATTTTTCATCTCCCAACAGCTGGCATATTTCATCTCCCAACAGCTGGCATTTTTCATCTCCCAACAGCTGGCATTTTTCATCTCCCAACAGCTGGCATTTTTCATCTCCCAACAGCTGGCATACATCTACCAAACAACGGATATTATTGATCTCAATGGCAGGCAGATTGCATTTCACAAACTGGCATGTTCTATCAACAGCTGGGTGTTTACTCAAGTGTTTTTATCTCAATAGAACCATCTTTTTTATCTTCATTTTTACTCGGGTTATCTCAACAAAAATAAGGTATAACATATTTTATTTGTTTTCGTTTTTGTTTTTGTTTTGGCATCAACTTTTGACCAAAGCACAGTCCTCCCTTTCAGTGAAAACTGGCCTCAGCAATACGTGTAATATTAGTTTAGCACTGATACAAAAAGCACAATACAAATACAAAAGCAAGACTTTAGGTTAGGCTGACTAAATGTTACCAACAGTCTTGCATAATAGTAATAACACCGACAGTACGTAATAAATATAATACGAACAATACGTCATAATAATTATACAACGACATGATATCATACATATATACTGACCTTACGTCCTACATACACTGATGTAATATTGCATTACATTACATTATTATTGCTTTAGGTCCAGCGGACTCTTCCGAGCCAAATCAGGACCGGACAACCCCCCATCCGCATAAAAGATCTGCCGAAACAACCCTAGTGGTAAAACCGAAAGCTCTCCAATAAAGACATCCCACGCAGGGGACGGCTGAGGCTTCACCCCAACTTATCGAACCCCCGTTTACAAAAACAAAATAGAATACAAACATCATTATAAATTATCAACAAAACACATACATATAAAATGCCTACATTGCTAAATAATAACATCCTAGGAAGCCCTGGCCTAGTGACCACCTGACAGAAAGCGTCCAATATTCCCAAGCTGATCCAACAGACCTCATACACAAATAAGGAGGCTTGTCCCGGAAGAGTTTTCAAGAAAAAAGGTAGGAGACTGGGCTAGCGAAGAAGACAAGAGTATAGCAGATTGATAGAACAGAGCAGGAATGAGAAAGAGCAAATGAGAAAGACAGCGACAGTGGGAATTTAAAGCACTAAATTTCCAGAAAGTGGGGATACTATTTATACTGAAACCCCCGGCACCCCAACGGGGGTGATTAATATTGCAAAACCAATGATATAATAATAGTAATAACAATGACACTATACAGATCAATACAAGGATGTGGTATATATTAAGTGCTGAGCAACGAGTATAAAGGTGCGTCAAAAGTCTTCTAAACAGATTGCAACTCGCAAAACAAGCTGTTATTTTCTTAGCTTCCCCACACAAAAACGCAACACTTGCATACATGCTGAACAACACAAACAAGAAAAGATTGCAAATAAGCAACCTTAATTACACAAACGCAGATCTGAAACATGATCAATCAACAGCCAATCCCTAACTTTTTTTGTTTCTTTTATTTTGCAGTTTATTATCCCTTTTTATTGGGAAACTCTGGGCCGCCTCCCCTGGAGAAGGCGTAGTCGCAGCCTGTGGCGCGCCCAAACCCAAACTACCTAACATTATTTGCGATTTTTTAAATTTTGCTAGGGGAGCAAACCGGAGTACCCGGAGAGAACCCCCGAGACGTTGCCCGAGTCGAAAGTAAATAATATTCTGAGAAACATAACGCCCAGATGCTGGATCGAATCCACACCTGTCAGGTGCCATTGGTTTGTGGCTTGTGGACAAGGCAAGTTAGTCCCGCCTTAGCCCACTTGGCCACAACGCTCGCTTTTCCCTTTTATGATGCAAATTTATATTAATTTTATTCCTCATTTGTGAACTTGGTTTTACTGCTAATTCAAAATTACTGCATGAACCTGTTTTTTGTATTGAATTTGTCTACTTTTAAATAATTCTATTTAGTTTTAGTGGGTGTTCATGTTGTAGCTGAAGTCTACATGTATCTTGTATGTTGTGAGATTCATGGGTGAAAGATTGAAAGTATCCAAAACAGGAAAGCAAACTATTAAAGACACAAAGCATCGAATCAAAGGCACGGAACGCACCGAGCACCCTACCTCCCCTCCAGAAAATTTTTGTTTTACAAAGAACCCTGGGCTACCAAGTGGGGCAAAGAAAATTTTTGTTTTACAAAGAAATCTGGGCTACCAAGTGGGGCATGCGCTTTAATGCGCAGAAGTGCTACATCCTCTCCATCAGAAATAAGTCATCCTACTTATATAGCCTAGACAGAGTAATACTGCAACATGTACAACAGAGCCCATATCTTGGCATCCTACTGTCAGCTGACCTCAAATGGTCCGCCCACATCTCCAACACATGCAGCAGAGCAGCATCGACAGTGGGCTTCCTACGCCGGAACCTCCGGAACTGCCCCCAAGAGTGCAGGCCCCTGGCGTATATCTCACTCGTACGATCCAAGCTAGAATACAGAGCAACGGTGTGGGATCCCCATCTACAACAGGACATTGACAGACTAGAGAGAGTGCAGCGCCAGGCCGCCCACTTCATTACGCGTGACTACAAGTCCCGAAGCCAGGGCTGCATGAGCAACATCCTCAGAGACCTGAACCTCCCCCCACTAGAAGAGCGCCGTAGGCAACTACGCCTCAACCTTCTGAATAGGGTCACAGAGGGGTTGGTCCCAGCGCTACCTCCAGAGAAGTTCCTCACACCTGCTGTCGGCGGTCGACGAAGAGTCATTCCCACGAGGTTTCAGGGGTTCGACAGCATCAACATCATCGAACGACAGGCTGTGAACAACACACGAGGCTTCATCATCCCTACCAGCAAGACTGACCAGTACAGGAATTCCTTTTTTGTCCGTACTGTAGCTGAGTGGAATCAGCTGAGTGACACAGACCTGCCAGCCAGACCAGCCCGACCAGCCGTCGCAGCATCATCGGCGACGAAGGTGTCAGGGCTCTCGCCCCCCCCCCCGCCCCCCCCCCCCCCCCCCCATCCGCTGAACGCTCACACTGATCTGTTTTTAGCCAGCTTTTAAAGACACTGAGAATATTTATGTTTTAGCTGTGCACCTTGCCTTTATATTAGGGCCACGAATTTATAAATCATGCGCTTCCCCCAGTTGCAAAGATAACCGACATTGGTTCCTGCAACTATACGACCAGATCCAGATCCAGAAGCAGTCATGACTGGCTCCCTAAAACAGAACATGCACACATACACATAGGGACAAGCAGTCATGACTTGCTCACAAAAACCCAACACATACAGCCTCAACCCAACAAAACTATACATGTTGTCCAATATACTTAGGCATGTACACACAAAAACCAAATATACCACTGACTGCAAGACTGTGTTATCTACATTTCTCTTCCAAATATCACTTCACTCAGAAGATAATCATCAAAATTTTCAGGAAGAACCACGTTCAATCTTTCAAATGACCAAGTGCAGAAGAGTCATGTCCGCATGCTTTCTCCCACATATACACAGTAAATATTTTGTGTCTAGATGAGAAATGTTCTTTTACTATCAAGACTACTATCCTTGCCTAGTTTCTCCTTGTGTTCTCATGCTGTCCATGTGCTTTATTTAGTCTGTACTAGTTTTTCTGCTATGGGCCACATTCTACTAAACAGGTGGCCTTGATGCTAGTGAGCATCACAGATCTATCAACCATAGGTTGTGTGTAAAGCATATGCCCTCAACAGTCTCTCAACATTGGGGTCAACATCGTTTTCATGTCAGCTGTACCGACTGCCTCTATAAACCTGGTAGCATTCCAAGCCAGCCCAATAGCAGCATAACAGTCTCTTGTTTTAAACTGTATACAACTAACATCAGAACACTGTGAATTGGATTTTACAATGTCTGAAATTAGTGCTGACCTTGCTTGCTTGAAACCAATGACACAATGTTTCAAGTGCGTCAAGATTAAAATCTTTCGCATCTTTTTATTAAATTTTTTACCTCAATTGCTACAAACCAATGACAGAATGTTTCATATGCACCATAATTCAAATCAGCATTACATCTTTTTTTTTTTTTTTTTTTAAAAGACAGTAAAATATAATAACCAATATACAATTCATTAATACAAAAACTGAGGTACATCAAACAAAAAACATCAGTCACACAATCAAACCACCCAAAATCTGTATACATGTTGACATAAATACACACACACGCTATACCTTTTCACATCATATAAATACAAAAACGTCACTTTGATATACATACGAAATACATCATTCCAATGTATAGACAAAAAACACATAATCAGCCGCTCACCCACCAACACAGAACTGTTGATAGGAACACACACAAATATATAGAGTTACAAATGCCGTCACTGACATGCCAGTACAAAAAGAGCTGGGTTTGTGTATAAAGCACTGGCCAAATGTTAGTAACAATCCTCTCTGGCTACTTGAACCTTGTAGCTCACCTCTCGGCCACCTTAGTTTCCCTGCCGTCCAGTCCCTCAACCCATTGTCTTGTCAACAATCCTTCCAAGTTTGACAACTGTTTTGCGATATTTGTGCCATGAAAGTTGTTTATTATGGACCCAGTGAAGGAGTGGTGCGGAGAGAGTAACTTGGCCACAGTGATTAAAAAGGGCCTGTCTGGCGGTCAGCACCCCCTGACAAAGAGTCCCACTTTCCCTCACACACACTAAACAACAACAAAACTCCACAGAAGGGTTGAAAAATCACCTCCCAAAACACTAAACGCTGTCATACGAGTTACACTGCAATTCAAAGGCATCCATCGTCTCTCATCAGCCCTCACACACACGCTGAAGCTGGAGAAGGTCAGGTCAACGTTTTGCATCGTTATCCCGACTGTGGGTCATCAGGATTGGAGGATTCAGGAGGAACCTGGCTGCTGGCTGCTCCACCCTGCTCCAACAGCTCCAAGACATGTTCCACAGGCTGCGGCTTGCCATCCTCTCCAACACGACACGGCTGAATTACCCCTTGTCTGAAATTAGAACACCACAACGTGGTGACAACGTGACGAGCTAACCGCCGCTAACACAGGAGAATTGCACAAAGTTTTTTTTTTTTAACATGTTTTACTTTTCTGCATGAGCATAATATGATAACAAAATTGCACTGCACTGCATTGTATTGTATTGTAATGTATTGTGCTGTAATGTATTGTACTGTAATGTATTGTATTGTACTGTAATATTCTGTACTGTATTGTACTGTAATGTATTGTATTGTACTGTACTGTATTGTATAAGACTACTACCCGCATAGGCCAATTTCTACTTGGTTCCATCAAACTGAGCATCAGAAATCTATAAAGCATAAGCTGTGTGTAGAAGAATGCTTCAACACTCTTTGATACTCCTTTTATGTTCCGTGTGCAATGTCCCAATGCAGGCACACATACACATGCTAGTCATAGGCAACCACATCATTCGTGTTTACAGTGCCAAACAGCAGCATGATTTCTGGATGGCAACATCAGGGTCAATCAAAGGTTCAGTAATCACCGAGGCTGTCCTTACCTCTGTAGCTTATCCATGACCTTAATCAACTCCTCTGCTTCGTACTCTTTCTGTTCGTCAGTCATGCCTTCCATCGGGTTGGGCTTCTCGTCCTCGTAACGGCCTGTCACAGGGTTGACTCTGAAACGCAACAACACGCCACAATCAGCTACACTACACAGGAGCTCACAAAAGGTTCAGCAGCCTCGGGCACAGGAGGACCACTACTGGTTAAGCGTGAAGTGAGTGACAGCCGTTTCCACAATATTTATTTGATGATGGACTGGTTGTTGGAGCCACACACCACTTCAGCTCAGCCAACCCACTGTTGTTTCTCGAGATGACCTTAAAAGTTCAAAAAAAAAAAAAAAAAACGGTCACACAATTCGCTTTCCACCAACAGCAGTGGAGGAAAAGTATTGCAGAGAGACAATCACCTTACCTTCAAAGCATAAGGCAGTTATACTGTGAAACTGGGACGGGGAATCTTCAATGGGGACACTGAATTATTAGTTCATTTTCTACATCATCATCCTGTGTTCACAAAGGCTAACATTGTCTGCATGTACATATGTCAATTGGAGAAATAAAATCCTATATATTTGTTATCATCATCATCATCATCATCATCATCATCATCATCATTATCATCACCATCCTTAACATTTCTGTCACACCTTTCTGGAGAAAACAGTTCAAAACCCAAACTCACACTTATCGCTTCACAGACATTGCAACTTTAAAAGGAAAGTAAAACTTTTTTTTTTAAAATATAATGTTAAAATATGAAAAGTTTGGTATTGAAACTCGCTTTTCTTTCAGTTCAGAGTACTCTTCCGTCTCAGACTCTTCCGAGTCACTGGAGTAGTCCCCCTTGTAGTTGACCTCGTTGAGCTTGAGAAGGCCGAGCTGCGCCAGCAAACCTGAGCAGTTGCCGTAACCTGTGTACTTGATCATTCGGTTCACTGCAAGGCAAAGACGGTCTTTTGCAACATTTCCGAACAACCATCGCAAACAGCAAACAACCCTGCAAACAACCCTGCGATGCCCAGGCTAACACAACAAAGAAGTGTTAAGACTAGAACTTTCCACCAAAACCATGGTTTATCAACTTACAAATCACTTTTCAAAGTGTTTTAGCTCTCACTTTCAGATCATTATAACAAAACATTGTCCCTCCAATTTAGGTTAAACAATAACTCTCTACTGGTATAGGTACATTTGTATTGTGTAATACTTTTCCAAAATTTCAAACTAAACCATTTTCCAACCAAACCAGTAGTGGATGATGTGTGTTAATTAAAATCACCAAATTGCTGCTTACTTCCTTTGCATTATACCTCAGATTGGACCTAATGACTACGTTATAGACTTTAGAAACTCTAAGTTCTACTAGCACAAGGCGAGAAAATAAAACCAAAGGAGTTGTAAAAATTTTTCAACATGTTCATCTTTACCTACAAACTTCTTCAGGATAAAAGGTTACAGCATAAGATGAATCACAAACAGTTCACATTCATTTGCAGACGTTAAAAAAATAATCTTAATTCTGCAAAGTTCTATTTGTAAACAGCGCCGCTGGCTCCAGACCCACTGACCGTTCTCCTTGCAGAGGATGAAGAGGAAATGGGCGACCAAGTCCTTGACTTCGGTGATAGGGGAAGTAAGCAGCTTGCACAGGCGATTGCGCAGTGAGTGGCCCTCTTCGGGCAGTCTCATGACCTCCCCTTTCAGCGGTGGCAACACCTGCAGAAATTGAGGTTTCATTGTGACGTGGAATCATAGCAAGAAAACAGCAATACGAGACATTACAAGACAACTCAGAGAGGAAGACCAAAACATAGTTTGAATTACATAAAGATTAGGGGGTCGTGTCCGTTTGTCAGATATTTGAGTGAATTTAATATGCATATGTGTGTGTATATCACTATGGGTATGTGTGTGTGTGTGTATCACCATGTGTGTGTGTATCACTATGGGTATATATGTATCAGCATGTGTGTGTGCCATAGTGCAGACATACCAATAATCATAATATTTCATCATTGTTACATAGCGCTATTCCAGCTGAAGAGCTGCTCAAGGCGCTGGCCGATACAGGATCTAACTCAAGCGCAGCCCACTTGCAGCCTTTAGGCAGCGCCCCACACCACTGACCACAATCCTGGGCAACAGGGATTAGGGGAGAAGGGACCTAGTGCGTGCTGGGTGTATTTGTGTATTCAGCACTCACAGGTCTGGGACATGAGTGTCAGGATCTTTGTGAGATGGAATGAGTGCATATACAGACTACAACCTCGGCTTGTAAGGGTAACATCAGGCAGACACCACTATCCACAAAAAGCTAAACATATATATCATGGACATTACAACAATATTTGCAGCAATTATTCAACCCCCAAACTGAAACAGCAGCTAGCTGACCTTCATTCTGCAGAACTTGCGAATGGAGCGATTGTGGCGGCTGGCTTCCACCAGGCAATGAAGAATGGGACACAACTTTTCCTTTAGGTTCTTCTGAGGCTGAAAACGCACACTTCACAGATAAAATACATTTTGTTTCACCGGGTCATCAACTGTCCTTCATAACAACAATGGAGCATTCTCAAAACAAAATGTCCCACATTGGTATCTTCATCAATCAATCCAAACTGGAACTCCAAAACAAGGATAGTGCAATTTCCACACAACAGAATCAGTCCTTAAATATAAACTAAAAAGTGCTCAATCAAAGCTCAGGCGAAAGAGTGTTTCAATCAAAATATTAAATATCAAAAGCCCACAAGCTGGAGAGGAACAGAGATCAAAACCTAATATCAAACCCTCAATTCTTAACTCTCTCAACGGCAGAAATCAATACAAATTTCAAAATAAAAATGATAAAATTTAGAGTATGATTGCTTTTTTGTGGGGGGAAAATGGGGGGACATGGACACTAATTTCCAGCGCACAATTTCTCACACGTCTTGGCACAAAGGCATGCAAAACCTCAATAGAAAACAATACAATGCAATATGATACAACACATATATACATAACACAACTTTCCTACACATCTTTTTACAAGTGTCAGTAAGACCGTTCAAACTTAAATGTCTGAACCAACACTCACCGTTTCCAGTCGAGATGTGAGGAAGTCCAGGAGTGCGATAATGGCCTCCATGTTTCTGCCATCATATTCAATGTCTTTGTTTTCAAAGCCACACACATCGCTCTCGTTCAATGGCGTCAACAGCTCCTCGTAAAAGTCTGTGGGAATGTTGATCAACAGGTTCACTGTATGGCTGCAACATATAATAATAATAATAATAATAATAACAACAACAAATATTAATAATAATAATAATAATAATAATAATAATAATAATAATAATAATAATAATAAATAAATTATAATTATAAATACTCATAATAAATGATAGAAAATAATAGTAAAAAATAAAAAAATAATCATAATAATCATCATCATCAATATCATTATTATCAATAATAATAACAGCAAGAAGAAGAACATTAAATAAATAACAGAAATTAATTAATCAGAAACTTTATTGTCCTCACAAAAACACAATGTAATTTGTCCTAAAATATACAATGTAGCTTAGACAAGACAGCCAATAAGATGTCCAAATGATCTCAGGTTCTACAGGAACCCACACAATGTAGCTTAGACAAGACAGCCAATAAGATGTCCAAATGATCTCAGGTTCTACAGGAACCCACACAATGTAGCTTAGACAAGACAGCCAATAAGATGTCCAAATGATCTCAGGTTCTACAGGAACCCACACAATGTAGCTTAGACAAGACAGCCAATAGGATGTCAAAAAGATCTCAGATTCTACTGGAACCCACACAATGTAAGTGTGGGAAAGAACAATACGGCGGATGAAGAAAGGCAGGAGGATGGGGAAGGAGGACTAAAGATGTCGCTACCTCTTCAGGTCATGTTTCTTTTCTTTAGTGGCCGTGCCGCACAGCAGCAAGTCTCGCAAGATGCTGACAAGGCGCATAAAATGAGCATCTTCTTCCTGCACACACAAACCACACGCTTTTGATGCAAATACATCTGCCATTGGATACAATAATTATACTTTGAGTTCATTTACTTAAGAAAATGCACTATATTATGTAAATGTGTCCATTATAATGCAAATGTAAATTTATTGGTTGCTTTTTAATGTAATTGGTTATATCTTTTGTGTGTGTGTGTGTGTGAAATAATATCTTATTTTATTATGTAACTTGGTCTAAGGCATGCATTATTATATTTTATAATTGTTAGAGTGACATGTAATGCATATGTGTGTGTGTATATATATGTATATATAAGTGTATGGGTGTGTATATGTGTATGTATGTGTATGTATATATGTGTATATGTATGTATAGATATATATAAATTTGTGAAAGTGTGTGTGTGTGATAGTGCGCGTGTGTGTGCGTGTTGGTGTGTGGGTGTGTGATAACGTTATGATCTTAATCACTGTAGATATCATCATCATCATAATTATTTATTTTCAGTTTAGTGCGTGGTTTTTATTGTTTGAGATTTTATATGCAGATGGACACTGCACTAAGAATTTCCTTGCAGGTATTTGTGGGGACAATAAAGAGTCTGTATTCTGTATATACGTACATGTTATTTTTTAATTTATTTTTTATTATTATTACTATTACTATTATTATTATTATTATTATTATTATTACTATTATTATTATTATTATAATTATTATTATTATTATTATTATTGTTGGTATTATTATTATTATTACTATATCAATGCCATGTCCTCAAGTTACTCTAGACTATCTGCAAAAGTTATCAACAATCTGGCGTTCAAAGTCCTTCAATGGGTAAGAATGGTATGAAACAAGATGACAATTGATCAACAATGTTGGATACGTTCAACACTGTGGATGAGAGTTTCAGGAAAATGGAACTGTCATCTATTTATGCATCCATAATAAGTTGGCTCAATCACGGCTAATTGTAACAAAAATTTTAAAATTTTAAAAAACCACTACCATCACAATTACATGTAATTCGGCCGTAACACAATATTCATCTTCATTTTAGCTGTTTTATCTCCCTTGACTCGGTCAAGAGATTCATTTGCCAAATTATCTAGTATGCGATACAGGCATCTCACGTCGCCTAAATGAGTATGCAGGGTTTACATGTAGAGTACACAAGGGGTTAATACTACTTTCTAACAGACTACTAAAAATAACAATAATAATATGAAGGAAAAAAAACTGAAGTCTCTACCTCATCAGCGGACTTTTTCTCCAAAGCAACAGTGAGGTTGAACAGGATTTTGAGGATCTCGCTACACAAGTCCACCGCCTGGTCCGACAAGGGCCGGGAGTCCTCGTCGCTGGCTCGTAATGTCAGATCCAACACTTCCATCAGATAGGTGAACCCATGCAACTCGTACCGCACTCTTGGCCTTGCAAACACATTACAATTGCTACACTGAGAGCTGAGGAGTGGGTTGTGGGGAGAGGGGGAGCATAGAGGGGTGGATGAGTGGGTGTTTGGCTTGTGTGTGCAAGCTTGTGTGTGTTCTAGTGATTATCTATGCAGTGGTCGCTGGCATGCATTTTAAAAATAGCTCAAAAGAGACACCACATATTTTTGTAATTAGGCCTCATTTACATGTGCGAGTGAGTACATGTTTGAGTAAGTATGTATGTCTTCATTCTCACACACACACAAAAGTAATAAAAAAAAGAAAATCAAACTAACTCAACAGACACTACATATTTTCACACGGTACTGCAATTTGAAAGAGCCACACTGTTTACTATTCCTGAAATTTTTTTTTTTTTCTTCCAACATGGGACCTCAAACATCTCAAGACAAACGGCAATGTGGTCAGCAAAAATACAACATGCACTGGACAGAATACAACACCTTTCTGAAGTGTTTTTTCTTCTTGCGAGGTGGGGGAAATGGTTTGGCTGCCAAATCCATGGAACTCTGGAGAAGGATGTGAGGGGAAAACTTGTGCTAAAACTAAAAAGCCCAAACACCGGTGTGGCAATTTGTGACTGGATAAAGGTCCAGCTAAGGCTCAACAAGTCAAGGGGAGGAAATTCCACTCTACCTGGTGTCAATGCAGGAGGGAAGTGCTGTCAACAAGAACAGTATCCGCATGTCAAAGAACTGAAACAGAGACCCAAGTTACCGTAACTAGCCCACTCCCACCACACCGAAAACTCAAGGTTAAAATGCCACAAACTTGGAACTTTTTTTTTTTTTTTTTAACGCTGAACATTCCATCCAAATTATTATTTTTTAAAAGGAAACAAAATAACAATACTAAAATGATTAGCCAAAGAAATAACTTTACCTTAATATTGTATATATGCAAAAATAACTGCGTAATGGCCATTTGCTCATCACTAGTTACATTTTCCTCACTCTGCAAATAATAATAATAATAATAACGGATTTTTATATAGCGGATACTCCAGCCTATGACCAGACTCACCACGCTTTACATAGTCATTACATATAAGTACATGCACTCGATAAAACATCGCTTTCGCTACAATACACCAAAAGACAGAACAGTAAGGGTACAAATTATTTACACTTATGTACACAAATTACAATTTACAACTATGTACACAAATGACAGAAAAGACAAATAGAATAGCAAAAACATATTCACAGCTATTTATATGCCCGGTTAGACCCAGGAGGAAAAAACAGTATAAATATGTACAGCCGTGTATACACTTACGGATCAGACAGAGACAAAGAGGAGAGAATGGCAGCGGGATACAGATCATTCTGAATAGTGAAGTTTGAAGAGGTGGGTTTTGAGGGCCTTTTTGAATGCTTGTGTTGATTGTATGTTGCGGATATGGGAGGGAAGGGAGTTCCACTGCTTAGGTGCGGAGTAAGCGAATGCACGTTGGCCGTATGTCTTAGTGCGGGTGACGGGAACCTTGAGTGTGCGAGTGTCAGCAGAAGATCTTAAAGTGCGTGAAGGGGAGTAGACAGACAGTAGATCAGCAAGGTAGGAGGGACAAGAATCTGTGAAGAAGTTGTGACAGAGAACAGAGAGTTTGTACTCTATGCGTGCTTGCACAGGAAGCCAGTGAAGGGAATGTAGTAGAGGTGTGATGTGATCGCGTTTCTTGGCTCGGAATACTAGTCTAGCTGCTGAGTTCTGAACCTTTTGTAGCTTGTCAATGATGTGTTTTGGGGAGCCAGCGAGGAGAGAGTTGCAATAGTCAAGACGAGAAAGGACGAGAGCGCAGACTAGGGTTTTGGTGGCAGTGAGCGTAAGATAGTGGCGAAAGGAGCTGATTTGGCGTATGGCCGTGTAAGCAGAGCGACAGATGTTGGAGATGTGGTTGTTGAGGGACAGGTCATCGGAGAGAATGTAGCCGAGATTTCTTGCTGAGGATGAGAACTTAATGTTTGTTGTCCCTACCGTAAGCGATGTTGGGAGAGGCGGGAGTGAGGAGGAGGTGTTGTGCTTGTGAATGAGGAGGGCTTCGGTTTTATCGTCATTAAGCTTAAGCTTGTTGCGTGTCATCCATGACTTAATGTCTGTGATGCAGTTCTCCAAAGTCTGAACAGTGGAATTAATGAGAGAGGGGGCTGTGGATTTATAAAGTTGTGTGTCGTCTGCAAATGACTGACTCTCAACAGCATGCTTTCTAAGCAGGAGAAGCAGTGGCTTGGTGTACAGAGTGAATAACACCGGCCCTAAAACGGAACCCTGAGGCACGCCGCACACCAAGTCTGCTGTGCTGGAGAAACAGCCATCGACAGTGACTGCTTGTGATCTGTCGGAAAGATATGAGTGGAACCAAGCCAGGACCGAGCCGGAGATTCCAAAGTAGTGTTGAATAGTGTTAAAGAGAATGTGGTGGTCGACTGTGTCAAAAGCGGCTGAGAGGTCTAGTAAGGTGAGAACGGAGACGTTACCATTATCTAAGGCCAGCAACAGATCGTTGGTTACCTTTAGGAGGGCTGTCTCAGTGCTGTGGAAGGGTCGGTAGGCAGACTGGTTGGGGCAAAGTAAAGCGTTATCATATAGGTAGGCAAACAGTTGTTTGAGAACAATTTTTTCTATGACTTTGGACAGGAAGGAGAGGTTTGAAACAGGTCTATAGTTCTTTAGATTATTTTTGTCTAAACTCGGCTTTTTAAGGAGGGGTTTGATGACAGCAGTTTTGAGCACAGACGGAACAACACCAGAGGACAGACTCTCGTTGATAATGTGGGTAATGGTCGGGAGTAGAGGGTCAAATCACGCCTTATCACCAGCAAACTTACCACTTGGTGCATGTGGGACCCCAAACCGCCTGAAATTATTTTTCCTAGCATTTACTACTATCCACCGTCTGTTCCTACACTCTGCACCAGACCTATTTTCTCCCACCACCGTGACTGCCAGAACGTATATCAAAAAGCTAGAATTCCCACATAGCCCCATGCACCCCTATCTTACATAACAATCGATGCATGCATTGACAAAAGCATAAGCAACCTGCATCACTTACTTTGATTTCAAACTTGAGGTCTGGGTCTCCGTAGGTCTTCAACCTTTGAACCACTCCCTCCACACAGCTCACTTTACTGTGGATAACAATACAACAACTTCTTTTACTATTAAACCTAGAAAAAACCTTCATACCTTCATACTCAAAAGCCCGAAAAACATCACAAAATACACAAATATTGCCTCAGCTGAGTTAATATGGGTTTATTATAGAGAGACGAGCTATACAAGTCTCTGCTATATTCAGTTGCTGTACAGGTTTACTCTCAAAGGCTTTAACATTAAGGTTTAACCCTTTAACACACGGAGCGACCTAGAGCAACTGATATTTTTGCTATGTGCATGCTCGCAGAGCGACCGGTAATGACGTGGTCTGATCAGAGGCTGCCATGTGGAAATCTATTTATAGCAAATGTGCGAGATTCTCGCAAACGTGATCGTGATTTCCTGCTGTTTCCGGCGGAGTTTTCACTGCATTTTGAGAGTCTGTAGAACGCGCACAGTGAATTTTCAAAGTTTGATTAAAGTTTGAAGTTTGAGAGGCGGAGAATTATGGCGTCAGATTCTGCAGAATCTGATGAAGAAAATGACCCATTTGAAGGATTTTAGGAGGCTGATTTGGTACAGGTTAATGATGGAGAGGAAAGTGATTTGGACTTTCACTTTGGTGATCTTTTTGTGTCGGATTTGAATAACAGAAACGATGAACAACCGGTGCTTTATTATTTGTGGCAGTGATGTTGTGCAGTATGCAATGTTGACATTCAAATTTTTTTTCCAGTTGCAACACATTGTACAAATGTATGTGTAACAGTTCATTTTGAAGAAAAGTATGTGGTTGATTTATTAATGATAATTAATGACATAATTTTGGGTGGTGCATTTTTAATTAATATTTGTATGTGCATGGTGTAGCATTTTGATGGAGTTACTTGCCTTGACCTAGGAAATAGAAGCAGATAAAGGCTTGGGCTCCTGTGGGGGTTAGAGGGTTAAGATCTAGTGTTGTTGTCAGTTATCTCAAAGCTCAACTTAAAACAATCTGTATTCCATGACAATTATGGAATTAATCATTCAATGCCTTCAAAAATAAAATGCATATATATACTTTAAACTGTAAATATAAAGTGAACTAGAAATAAATATAAAAGATAATATGTAGAAAATAATCTTTAAACAAAAACAAACCAAAAAAAGGGCTTGCTTGGTGTTTTTTTTGGTTGGTTTTCTGGGGTGGGGAGTGTGGGGGTGAAGGGATGGATCATTTTGAGTTACCCATCTTTGATTTATCTATTTACAGTGACCCCTCACTACCTCGCAGTTTGACATTCACGAATTCACAATTCGCTGAATTTTTTCATTATATTATATGTAGGTACTCCAAGCCCTTCATTGGCTCTTGTCCGCTCAGCAGTTTTGACTCAGTTTTCACTTCACTTTCAACACTTATTATTAATGTAAAACTGCATCAAAACGAACAGTGGCTGTATTCAACGAGCCGAACAAAGTGGATAAAGCGGTTTTGATGTAAGTTTGATTTTAACTAGAAGTTTAAAACTTAGCAAAAAATAAAGAGCAGACTTTCCTTTATAAAACTAGGGTATTTATTAATTTGTGCATTACTGTATCGCGGAGCGCTTTGCCGTAGAAAAGTCTACCCAAACGGTGTTCGGGAATTCTTGCGGTCATGGCGTACTCGTAGGCCTATTCAGCGACACGCGTGCTGAGCGTAGTAGCACACCAGTAGGCCTATAATTTGCCGGCGCGCACTGCGAATTTGATGATTTCCCAACTTTGAAGCACCAAAACGGCTGAACATTACATGGGATAGGCCTGAAGAAAATTGGGCTTGGAGTATAACATATGAAGGGGTTACCTGTCAAAAATCAGCTTCCTGGTATCAATATTGGCTTCACTTTGAGACTCCAAAGTTGTCAATTTCTTCAATTCCAAAACGTTGCCAAAAAAACACCAACATTCGGCATTTTCAAACATTAATAACTTTTTACCTATTTGTCCTATGGGGAAAAAAAATATACCACTGTGTTCAGAATGAAAAGCTCTTTAAATCTATGTCAGTTTTGTGATGAGGAAATCATTTTTTAAAAATGGCTTTTGACTACCTATTATATGAGTAAAATACTGTACAATTGTACAGTATGGTAACAATCTTTCTTTTTTTATATCTACACCTACTGTTTTATTGCTTAACATTTGTGCGTGTGTACTGTATGTACATACTGTAGATATCTGTACATTACTGTAAAGCGTGGTTTGTTAACAGTACGTAAAGGGAGGGTTTTAAAAGTCTGAATACACATTAAATAAATACTGTAAATATGGTGTTCCCAATTCGCAGATTTTCAGCTATCGAGGCTGGTCTCGGAATCTATCTACCGCGATAAACGAGTGTTCACTGTACTTTGATGGAAACAGAAAAGAAAGAATGATGGATGAAAGAAGCTACGTACCTGCAGAAAACTTGTGCCACAGTGCTGTTGTAGATAAGGTTACACAGACACTTCTGAGCCTCAATAATCACTGAAACACAACACACATACCATCGTAACCTCTTCTTTCATATTTCAACAAAAAATGGTCACACGTTCAAACAAATGGAGCGCTAGAAAACACAGTGTTATTTTACAAACTGTACTAGTACAGTACAGTAGAGTGCGGGCGTGCGAGTGTGCTTGTTATCATTTCGATAAAGAAGACGTTAATAAAACAACATGTACCAGCACTCAGCAAAGACTGACAATAAATAATAATAATAATAAACAACAGCTCAACAACAACAACAACAACAAAATAGAAGAAAAGGAATGAAATTGGAATGTCGGACTGTGGGAACTTCATGTCAATCACCCAAGTGAGAGTGAACTATTTGGGTCATTTTCTCAACAAAAAGCACAGCAGCTGCAGAGAAGCAACACCCAGTCCTGACAAGAGGATTAGGGCCAACGAACCCTTGGTAATGTTCACTAAATCTACACCTAAATCATAAGTTATAATAATGTCAATGCAGCACAACTGCTGTAAATTGCAAACTGCTAATAAAACAACCCTCATACTCATAGAGCGCGCACTTTCCAGCTCAAAATGCATCATCTTGTCTCAAACAATTGCTTTATTATGTTACCCTAACTTCAACACACCATATTTCTTTGGTTAAATACTCCATTTGTAAATATTACTTATTGTACTTACTCGTTTCTTATCACAATTGTTAATGTTACTGATAAATTTGTACAAACCATCTTGACTTTACTTACATACTTAATTAATACTACAACTATTATTGATACATTGTTACACACCATCTTGATTGCCATTTTGTATGGCGACGTTCTCCCCATTCTCTGTGGCGTAGTATTCAATGCCGGCGATCCTGATGAGCAGACGCAGGGCCTTCTCCGAGGTCAGAGACTCCATGTTGGTTTTCTCCCGGCTGAAGATTCGAAAGGCTTGCAGGCAGGCGATGCATGTGCTGGGCTGCAAGCTGTCGCTCTTTTCCAGCCACCCAAGCAAGCCGTTCACACATTTCTGAAACGCCGAAGCACACTGAACATGACTGATGGACGTGGAATTTCAGGCGCCCGGCCTACAAGTCAACAACAAGGGTGGCGCGGCAGTGTAGTGGTCTGGGCACACGCTAGCCATGTTTCATGTGAAGCAACGTTGGGAAGGGTTAGTACTTGGATGGGTGACTGTGCTTGGAAGGCAGCCACCAAACAAGGCTAAAAGATTGAAAAAAACGCACTACACAGCCCAGTCCACTCAGCTGTGAATGGGTACTTGAATCTGTTGAGAGCCCAGCAAGGTAAAAGCAGCTGAGGATAGGAGAATCTGAGATAGGCACTGCACTCATTAAGCTGGCCTAGAAAAAAAGGGAGGTCTGCAACAACCAAAAGGTTACGGAGACACCTTTACCTTCTTACAAGCCAACATCGTCACACCAAAATTTTAAAGTTCAGTAAATTAATAGGATTCCAGTCCTCTTTGGTTGAAGGGGAGAGAAGAAGGTATGCTGGCCTTGGTTTTTTTCTCCCATTTCAAAATATGCTGCTGTCTTCACCATCTTGTTTCTCTAAGCATCCTCAGGATGTTATTACACATGTCCACTTGTAATCTCACTGTGCAGACCAAAATTACCCCCTATATATATGACAGTAATTGTTGGAGTCAACAGATGGACATTTAAATTAATGGAAGAAGAAGAAGAGTGTCAGTGCTATATAAATTATTAGCCTATACTATCACGATATATCAAAATGTTAGGGGAACAAAATTTGTGTGCAGACTACCTCACGCTTTAGTATATACAATATATATAATGCCAAAAACCTGGTTGGCGACCTTTGCATGAAGGAACCCTTTTATTAGTTCCAGCTTTGTGAGTGTAGCGATATCTCTTCTTCCTCTCCGCTTGATCTTCCCCTGTTCGGAAGAGAGCCTGGTATCCAGTCATAGCTGGGTGGACTACACTGGTAGTGCCGTGTTTTATTTGTCTCCACGATGGATGTTATAAAAGGAAGTACTTTTTTAAATTTAAAATTTAATCACTTTTTATATAGTGCTTTACCAACTCAAGAGCCGCTCAAAGCGCTGGCCAATACAGGATCTAACCACAAAAAAATGCCCGAGACGCCCACCTGCAGCCTTTGGGCGCATGGTCTGACGCCTGGACAACTGAGCACAATCCTGGGCGGCCAGGGATGGGGGAGAAGTACCAGGTGCATGCTGGGTGTGCTCTTGTTACCGGCACTCACCCGTCTAGGACATGAGCGTCAGGATCTTTAAAGTCCGTTATGATGAAATATATGCGACACACAGACTAGACCTCGGTTTATACTCTCATCCGAAGGAGCCATACCAGGCTTAGCCTGTCTACTGTATACACAGCCGCAGGTACCATTACTTACATGCTATCCAAGGGCAAATAACAATTTATTTCAATCATAACCACTCAGCAGGTTGTTCACACATGTCAGGGACACAACACAATGCAGACAGCCAATTGCCTTTAACACACTTCACAAAGGCCCAGTAATGCAAACATGGAAAATACAATTAATCAGGAGAATGCTGATCAACTTTTGTGTAAGTAGGAGTGAATGCATACATGTATGTCTGTGCACTTACTGTAAACTACACAGCACACACAAATAACTAAGAAATTCTACACTTCAAAGTTCAATAACAAATACAACTTTACCAACAGTCAAAACACTGGCAGTGGCAATGACAATTTAAACTAAAATGTCTCTTTACCTTAGACCAAAATGAAAATTAAAAAAAGAGTTCTAATTTATGCTAAGACTAAGAGTAAGGCTCTTTACAAAGTAATATGAATTAGTAACTTAGGAACAAGACTATTGAGGTCATCGAGGGTTTTCTCCAGGTACTCCGGTTTCCTCCCTCTCTTCAATAATGGTACTGGACTCACTCGATCTAAAATTGCATAAATTTAACATTAATGTGATTTTCTTTCGGTCTTCTAAAAGCGATCTCCCTGCCTTTACACCACATGTTTCAGTGACAGATGTGTGTTTGGTGTGTGAGTGGGTGAAACATGTGAGTGTGTATGTACAGATTACCTCGCTTTGAGCCTGATTGGTAATTTGGGATAAAGCATGCATATATATAGCATCAAGATTTATTATTATTATTATTATTATTATTGTTATTATTATTATTATTAAAGTAAGAGATGACTATTTGCAGATTGCTTACATTTGTGTGTGTCTGATATTAGCGAAATTTGAATCTAAATATTGTGTCCATGTGTTCTAAAAATTCTTTGCAAAGAGTAAATGGATGAGCTCCCTTTAAATACCTGTAGGCACCCAAACCCAGCAGAGATTGAACAACAAGCCCTGGCATTGCGTTGCTTTGGATTAGCCAGGGGAAAGAATGATGTGCTTGTAGTCTGAAGTGATGCTCAATGACATTAGGTGTCCCTGTGCTAGCAAAGCCCTGTGACGTAATCTGGAACCCCAATGACTTTCTAACCTGATGATTTGAAATTTGGAAATGTTAGATTGACAGCAAATCTACAACGAAGAATACAAAGCATGGAGATGAGGTGCTACAGAAGACTTCTGGGCATTTCCTATACCCAGCACATCATCAACGACGAAGTCCGACAGACCATCACACAATCCATTGGACAACACGATGACCTGCTCACAGTGGTGAAGAAACAGAAACTCCCCTGGTATGGCCACGTCACCACAGCATCAGGTCTTGCAAAGAGCATCCTGCAAGGACGGTGCAAGGAGGCATAAGAACAGGGAGACAGAAAAAGAGGTGGGAGGACAACATTCAAGATGGACTGGCTTGACACTGAGCGAAGCCATGAGGGTTGGACAAAGAAAGATGGAGTACGCTGGTTAAACGATCATCTGTGGTGCCCCAACGACCTTCTTCGAGTTACGGGATAGGATAGGATAGATTGACTGCATCCAATACCATTATTGAAGGGAGGGAAGAAACCGGAGTACCCAGAGAAAACCCTCGGTGTCCTGGAAAGTCTCGTGCCTCAGTCATGTCAGTTCGACAGGCACTGGGTTCGGCATAGGAAACCAGTTCACTGTCCACGGAGCTACAGGACACCTCGGAGAGCATTCCCCTCAATAATGTGGATTAATAAACTCTCCTATGATCACTATCTAGTGCAAACATTTCAGGAGAAAAAAGTGGGTAAGTACTTGTTACACTCCCTTTATGATTTATCTGAAGCCTATTTGAACATCAACTTACCTCTTTGACTTCTGGCGTTAATTCTGGGAACGCAAATACCTTCTCATTCTGAAACAGACATTCAAACAATTTAAATTATAATATACTATATTAGTTACTATTCACAAGAACAAAGTAACAATAAGAAGAAACAGTACTGTATGACAGCTAGTTCCACGAACAAATTATATTTTAAATTATAATGTTTCATTATTTTATAATACTATGAGTATGAGCATGACGCCATGAGCAATTCTGGCTAAATTGTAAATTCTATACATGATCATTACATGTAATATATTATGTTTCTGGAACACATTAAAACATTAGGCAAATAGATCATGCCCTGTCAATCAACTCAAAATATTTATTGGACAATAGGCTAATCACAATAATGTATACAATTACAAATAAATTGCACAGCAACAACATACAATTACAAATATGCTCTCTGCACATGACAGAGGGCAACAAATTATTTCAGACTTAAGGAAACAAGTAGGCCTAAACGACTATGTACAAATTTATATCAATCAATGTAAACACAGTAAACTGTAGGGACTACTGCTACGTCAGTACAAGTATAATTACTTGGGGAAAAAACACAAGGCCATGCCACTGTTCAGCACTGCAGGGTAGACTGTAGTACACTCAGTAAACTGTAGTGTAGGGACTACTGCTACGTCAGTACAAGTACATGTATATGAATTACATGGAGAAAAAACACAAGGCCATGCAGCAAAATATTGTTTAGAAAACACAACCCAAAAGATTCAATCTTCTTGTACATGTTTACTCTTCTAGGTCTTGATTGCTGGATGTGAGAGAACAGTACTGATAGTGATAAAGATGCTTGTCAGCTTTGCAACCTGTTGCTGTGGCACAGCAGGCACAGGTAATGAGGTATCACTCAGCTGCGTTTAGTTGAAGTGAAGTCTAAGCCCAGCCGTCCTATTTATTGTAACAGCAACGACAATAATCATTAGGCCCAATCTTTTACTAGGATGCATCTAAAGTGTCGTCACAAAGCGTTACCAACAAATTATTGTTGCAATATAATGGAACATGAATTCGTAATCGTTGTGCACACATTTGATTTGGTTACTTCGCATCAGATTCCGAAATTGGCAAGGCTGCTCAGATTACTGTCGAAGCAACGTTTCCAAATTTATTAAATGATTCGATCACACAAAAATTAAAGTGAAGGCACTAAAACCAAACTCAAAACGCAACAAACTTCGAATATATTTCTCACTTCAAAATAAAGCAACTTACTGTTGCAATAAAGCGATTCAGCATAGAATCCACTTCTGTTTCGGTGCCAGACTGCAATGCCTTTAAGTCTGCTTCAGACATCATCTTGGCGGTAAATGAAGATTGTCCGTTGACTAAGTAAAACAGGAAGGTTAAAAGATGGAAAGACGTATCACTATTCCGGGGAAAAATGCCGCATTGTAGCGCTGATAATCTATGGTGTCAAATACAGAATCACCAGCAAAGAACACTGTCTTTTATTAAGTCAGTGGACATCCTCATAATCATATTCAATGGAGAGCAAGAAACTACAGATTGGGGCCACTGGAAAATCCTCAAACGAATCCATTATATCAAAATGTCCAAATGGTCATAGATGGTCCTATTCAAACAAATTATTAAACTGAAAATAATTATGCAATATTATAAAAATAAATATGGCAATTTTGGGGTTTCAATTATTTGAAAGTGTGATGAGGTCAGAATAGCCAACGTTACGGATCCGTAAACTAGCATGGCTGAACTGGAACACCGCATACTCTTTCGGTGTCTTTCCAAGCTCGTATCCGCGTGCATAAACCATGTACTTCCATGGCATGAACACTATCCATAATTTTTGTAGCAATAAATTCACGTAAATTACACGCTAGTAGTGAAGAGCAGATATTAAAGAGAATCCGTCCATTGCGTACTTCAACTGAAATCGGAGATGAGTTTCATTATCTATTTTTCTGTAACTTAAATTTATTCTTCCTTAGCGGGCAACCGTAATTATAAGGTTTTGCTATCAAGACATTATAATCATCACCCAAACGTATATACATTTAATAATTTCATGAAGAAAGGTTCAATAATGAAAAGGAAACTATTATGCCAGTTTCAATATTCAATTCAATTCAATAATTTGTTTTAACGTCTTTTCACATAGGCCTATGTGATTTTAGACCATACAGTCATTCTCACGCTTGTACACAAACATATAATATAACAATTTAAAGTTGAACTATAATCATACGAAATATCTAACATTACTACAGAAGTTTGCCAACTTCAGACTTGTACATTATTCGGGCAATATCTGTCATTGCTGGACTATGCAACAAAATGTCAGTTGATTTTGATTATTTACATCGATATTCTTGTTTTTTATATAACATAACCAAAATAAGACATTCATATAACAGATGTTTAACAGATATTGGTTGTAAACAACTACAAACTACATCTTTTGAAAACTTGGTGTTCCATGAATTTACTCTTAGTGTATTAATTATTCAACACAAATGTCTTGGACAAGAACATTTTTCATTCTTTCCATTGCTAGGTAAATTAGAATATATATTCTTTTCTAATAAAGATATTAGTTCAAATACTGAAGGCTTTATATTATAATATGTAATAGTATCACCTAATTTCATTGCTCCTCGTTTAGCCAATTTATCAACTATATTATTCCAATAAATGCAGGTATGAGAAGGAATCTAACAAAAGGACACTCCAAAACCTTTAGATATACTATAATGTATTAAAGACTTAATTTCAAATAAAATATCTGTCCTCCTTTTACATGACCAATATTTCAAAGAATATAAAACTGATTTTGAATCTACACATAAAAGAATATTAAATAAATCCAATGAAGAATTACAAATAATATTTAAAGCCATAAGGATTGCATACAATTCTGCTATAAATATTGAGACATTCTTACCAGTATAATATGAATTTTGAATTTTTAAGTCAGGAATTGCAATTCCAGCGCCAGCTTGTGATGTTTCTAGAACTGAGCCGTCAGTATAAATTTTTAAATGATTAGAATATTAATTGTTTCTCCAGCAGCTCTCTAGCCTCAGTAACAATTAACTGTACATTTTCACTTTTCGTGGTATCTGAGTAATCAATATGGAACGTCGAGTTTCTATGCACCCATTGCGGAATCTTAGGTGTAATTGGTAATATAGTGATAGAAGAAATGTCAATATTACTATCTATCTATCTATCTATCTATCTATCTATCTATCTATCTATCTATCTATCTATCTATCTATCTATCTATCTATCTATCTTATCCCGTAACTCGGAGGTCGTAGGGGCACCACAGATGATCGTTTAACAGCGTACTCCATTAGTAAAAAAAAAAAAAAAAAAAAAAAAAAAAACCAGCGTACTCCATTTTTTCCTGTCCTCAGCAACCCTGATTGTTTTGCTCAGTGTTAAACCAGTCCATTTTCGAATGTTGTCCTCCCTCCTCCATTTCGGTCTTCCTCTTCTTCTACCTCCTTGCACTGTGCCTTGCAGGATGGTCTTTTCAAGACCTGATGATCTGGTGATGTTGCCATACCATCGGAGTTTCCGTTTTTTCACCAATGTGAAGATAAAATATAAAATATACAATATAAAATATTACAATTTGTTAAAATATCGTCTGGTCCCTCGGTCGGGGCAGTGCATGGCTTCAAATGTTTGGGAGCCGTTGTGTCGGACAGTGGGTCCCGGCGGGGGGTCCTCTCCGGGATCGCACGGACGGCTGGCGAGGTTGAAGCCAGTTTGGAAAGACGGGACCATCGGTCTGCATTCCAGGGTGGGGCTGCTGCGCTCCCTTGTCGTCTCCGTCTTCCTGTGTGCTTGCGAGGCATGGACCCTCACGGCGGATCTCCAGCGAGGAGTGCGGGGCATGGAGATGGGGTGCTGCAGGGGACTTCTGGGCATTTCCTGTACCCAGCACATCACCAACGACGAGGTCCTACAGACTATCGCGCAAGCCATTGGACAACACGATGACCCGCTCACGGTGGTGGGGAAATGGAAACTCCGATGGTGTGGCCACGTCATCAGGTCGTCAGGTCTTGCAGAGACAGGGCGCGGTGCGGGGAGGTGGAGGAGGAGGGGGACCGAGAGGGAGGTGGGGGGACGACTTTCGAGAATGGACTGGTTTGGCATTGAGCGAGACAATCAGGGTTGCTGAGGACAGAGAAAGATGGAGTACGCTGGTTAAACGATCATCTGTGGTGCCCCTACGACCTCCGAGTTATGGGATAGGATAGGATAGGATAGAAAATATCGTATGTATAATTTGGTATTGGTTGGAGATATGATAAATGTCTAGCTCGTTTGGGGAAATCTACATTAGCATCAATAAATATTTCCTCTGAAACAGAATTTGAAACTGATAAACTTCTAACAACATATTTTTCTACTGATAATTTGTGCTGCTCAAGAAATAAGCTCTGTGGGTTCGGGCATTAAATAGAATAGACCCAACGTTTCCCGGCGTGTCGTAAGAGGCGACTAACAGGGGTGATGTTAGCACGGCATCACTGGGCGAAAGTCTTCTACACAGAAGTCACCGGCCAGGGCGGAGGAACCTCACGTTACTACAGGTTCAACGACCATGTGCTCAGGGCCAAGGCGAGCCACACTGTATTCGTGGATTTCGGCTGTGGCCAACAGCCTGGAGAGGATTGGGCACCACCAGGTCTTTTTTGCCCAAGACACACTACATGATGACACAATCCACTAATTCCATACCGGATCGGTCGTCGCCCGGGCCGTCACCCGGCACAAGGACCGCGCCTTCCGTTGGCCACCAGGACGGAGGTGTTAAGTATGCTACTGATGGACAATTTAGCAAGATCCGCACGAGAAACAACATCGTCATAGGAACCTGGAACGTCAGGACCCTAACTGCGGAAGGAAAATTAGAAGAACTGGCCCACGAGTTGGACCACTATCGATGGAACGTTCTAGGTATCAGCGAACTGCGATGGAAAGGCCTAGGTGAAACAACGACCGACAAAGGCCACAAGCTCTATTTCAGCGGTAGGGATGACAGGCATGAACACGGCGTTGGATTCTTGGTCCACAAGAACATTCTAGCGACTGTCATGGGTTGCCGCCCAGTCTCCAGTAGACTCATTACCATCCGCCTGAGAGCAGCCCCTTTCAACATCACCATCATCCAGGCCTACGCCCCAACATCAGACTATGACGACAGCGAAGTGGAGGATTTTTATGAAAATCTACAGGCGGTCCTTGACCAAGTGCCGAAGAAGGACATAGTCATAGTGCAAGGCGACTGGAATGCCAAGGTTGGCCAAGATGCGCACCGCAACTGGGGAGACACATGTGGACCCCACTGCAACAACGAGACAAATGACAGGGGTCTGAGACTCTTGGAGTTTGCCAGATACAACAATCTGGTACTGGCAAACACGCTTGGTCTCCACAAAAACTCCAGACGATGGACATGGCACAGTCCTGGCGGGGAGCATCACAACCAAATAGACTACATCATGGTCAAGAAACGCTTCAGATCAAGCATCAACATTGGCAGGACACGTACTTTTCCAGGAGCAGACATCGGAAGTGACCACGATCTCGTGATGATGTCTTTCCGGCTCCACTTGAAGAGAGTAAATACAGCAAAGTGCACTAGACTGAAGTTCGACCTGGACAAATGCAAGACCCGGAGGTGGCAGAACTATTTCAGGCCACAATTGGAGGGAAATTTGCACCACTGCTCATTTTGGGGGCTGGTGAAGTAGATGTCAACACCATGACCACCACCTTCAACTCAGCTGTGACAGATGCCGCCACTGAGATCCTTGGCAAGCACCGACCAAAGAAGAAGCTGTGGATCACACCTGAACTTTTGGATCTGTGTGATAAACGAAGAGAGATGAAAAAGAAAAAGAACACCTCACAGGGAGCTGATGTCTACCGAAAAATCAACAATGACATCCGAAAAGGCATGCTCACAGCAAAGGAGAACTGGATAGAAGATCAATGCCAGGAAATAGAGAACAGTCTGAACAAGAACAACAGCAAGAAGGCCTACCAGACTGTGAAGCGACTGACAAGTGTCAAACAGCCCAAAGTCTCCACTATCCAAAGCAAGTCTGGCATATGCCTTACAGAAGAACAAGAAGTCTTGGACAGATGGACAGAGTACTGCTCTGACCTTTACAACCATACACCAAATGGAGACCCATCAGTTCTAGCATGTCCAGAGAACAGAGAAGAAGAAGAAATCCTCCCAATTCTCCGGGAAGAAGTTGAGGCAGCAGTGCAAGCGCTAAAGAAAGGGAAGTCAGCAGGAGTGGACAACATACCCGCGGAGCTGCTACAAGCAGGAGGAGAAGCGATGATTGATGCCCTCACCATTATCTGTAACAAGATCTGGCAGAGTGGGGAGTGGCCTATACCATGGACCCAGTCGCTTGTCATCACTCTTCCCAAAAAAGGTAACCTTCAGGAGTGTGAAAATTACCGCACCATCAGCCTCATCAGCCATCCCAGCAAGGTCCTCCTGAAAATAATACTCAACAGGTTGAAACCCCAAGCTGAACAAATCATAGCTGAAGAACAAGCAGGATTCAGGGCAGGGCGAAGTACCACTGAGCAGATTTTCAACCTCAGAATAATCTGTGAGAAATACCTACAGCACCAACAACATCTATATCATGTGTTCATAGACTTCAAGAAGGCGTTTGACCGAGTCTGGCATGCAGCTCTATGGGCAACAATGAAAGTGTACAACATCAGCCCAAAAATTATTGAAGTCATCAAAAGCCTGTATGACAAGGCTACCAGTGCAGTCCTCCACAACAGAGCCATCGGGAATTGGTTCAGAACAACAATCGGTGTGCGTCAAGGATGCCTACTCTCTCCAACACTCTTC
>CM072517.1:69370603-69475603 GCA_036898135.1 Oncomelania hupensis
ACCGCGAAGGTGGGGCCTAATCATCAGTATACATTACATACTTTGTATTTGAATTGAATCAATATGACATACTTCTGTACACGGCTAGAACGCTAATGGTCTAAATAGTCCAGTCAAACAGATTAAAAGTTGCCTGACTCACCGTTTCTGGTGACCTTGGCTTATATATTTATTGATAATAATGATAGGCGGAAATATTTTCTGATTTGTGCAAAAAGATCGTATAGAATTTGAATTCCGTGTTACTTGTCTGTACTGTTGACTCTCTCTCTCTTTTTCTCTTTCTCTCTTTCACACACACACACACGCGCATACACACACACACACACACTCTCTCTCTCTCTCTCTCTCTCTCTCTCTCTCTCTCACTCACTCTTCCTCCCAACCCCCCTCTCTTTTTTTAATCATCGTCCCATTCTCACACACACTTTCTCTCCCTCTCTTTCCGTCCCTCTCTCCCACTCTCTCTTTGATTTCTTTCTCTCTTTCACTCTCTTTCTCAGCCCCCTCTCCCTCCCCCCACCCCACACCAACCCCACCCTTGGAATCGTTGCAATGTTCTTCAAATTTACTTTGTAAGCCTTTCTATATTGTTGTTGCCGTTGTGTGTGCCCTGTGTTTGTTTTTGTGTTAAGGACGACTATAACAATGGGATCATTGCTCTAGTACCCGCGGTCTTTCCAAGTGCTACGTGTACGTTGGATTATTCTGTCCTAGTTGATCGATGATTTTGTTTTGACTTTTGTGTGTTGGTTTGATGCCTTTCAGTAGAATCTCTCCCCGAACCATTGACTCCTCAGTAAGTGTAAGTTGAAGTATTAATTAATAGTTAATACCCCCAAGAGATAATTTATATAGATATACATTATGATCTCTTGGGGGTATTAACTATTAATTAATGCTTCTACGCGTACTGTGAGAGCGAGTGGTAGCGGAACCGTATACCAGGTACTAATAATTGTCTTAGTCCACATCTTTAGTCTTTATTTCCGATACTGAAAGGAAAATGTTGTGTTGCTTGTCATAAACTGAGATAACATCTGTGCAAACAATTGTTTTTCTTATAGACTCTTGAGTAGCTCTTATCACAAGTATATCAACTAGTTGTGCTCTTATACATAGAAAATGTGTTTTTAGTCGAAAGGGCGAAAGAACTAAACAGATTAACATTATAAGCAGGGAAAGTTCAACGAGTGAAAGGTAACTACTAAGGATTACTCATAATTTTTCATACGTGGGGAAGACGCTGTTTCTGACTTCTTTGTAGACGTAAGGTTCAAGAAGGGCAACATGCTTATTTGCATACCATAGGAATTATCTTCATACTCATATAAAGTCATTCATGCTCATTTAATCCAGTACAGTGTCAGTAATATCGTGTTGCATTGTGTGCTATAGACCTAGTGGTGTTTTATCAGGCGATCCCGCCCTGATTACAAGCGACACATCTGTTGCACTCAGGAGTAATACTTTGACTTAGCCTTTGCATACCGTATAGCGATAAGGATAGCTTCATCTTATTGCTGCAAAAACTCACACTCGCAACATACACACACAAACATCCCCCCCCCCACACACACACACATGCATAGCAGCACCTATCCTATCCTATTATCCTATCCCGTAACTCGGAGGTTGTTGGGGCACCACAGATGACCGTTTAACCAGCGTACTCCATCTTTCTCTGTCCTCAGCAACTTCATGGCTTCATGACCTCATGGCTTCATTCAGTGTCAAGCCAGTCCATTCTCGAATGTTGTCCTCTCACCTCTTTGTCTCCCTTGATTCCCCTACATGTCATCCGCAAAACGGAGGTGGGATGTTGCTCTACCCATTATGCTGACTGTGCCTTCGTGATCTGCAAGGGCATCTGACATGATGCGCTCTAGGAAGATATTGAAGAGTGCTAAAGAGAGTAGGCATCCGTGACGCTCACCGATTGTTGTTCTGAACTGGTTCCCGATGGCGCTGTTGTTTAGGACTGCACTGGTAGCCTTGTCATCCAGGCTTTTGATGTCTACAGTAATGTTAGGGCTGATGTTGTACACTCTCATGGTTGCCTACAGAGCTGCACACCAGACTCGGTCAAACGCTTTCTTGAAGTCTACAAACTTATGATATAGATGTTGTTGGTGTTGTAGGTATCTCTTTCTGATTATTCTGAGGTTGAAAATCTGTTCAGTGGTACTTCGCCCTGCACTGAATCCTGCTTGTTCTTCAGCTATGAATTGTTCAGCTTAGGGTTTAAACCTGTTAAGTATTATTTTCTCGAGGACCTTGCTGGGATGGCTGATGAGGCTGATGGTGCGGTAATTTTCACATTCCCGAAGGTTACCCTTTTTAGGACGAGTGATGACAAGCGACTGGGTCCATGGTGTAATCCACCCCCGTCTCTGTCAGATCTTGTTACAGATAATGATGAGGGCTTAAATCATCGCTTCTTCTCCTGCTTTAAGCAATTCCGCGGGTATGTTGTCCATTCCCGCTGACTTCCCATTCTTCAGTGATTGCACTGCTGCCTCAACTTCTTCTTGGTGTGTTGTTGTAAATGTCAGAGCAGTACTCTGTCCATCTATCCAAGACTTCTTGTTCTTCTGTATGCCAGACTTGCTTTGGATCGTGGAGACCTTGGGCTGTTTAACACTTGTCAGCTGCTTCACAGTCTGGTAGGCCTTCTTGCTGTTGTTCTTATTCAGACTGTTCTCTATTTCCTGGCATTGATCTTCTATCCAGTTCTCCTTTTCTGTACGCATGCCTTTTCGGATGTTAGTTTTTTTTCTGTTGGCATCAGCTCCCTGTGAGGTGTTCTTTTTCTTTTTAATCTCTCTTTGTTTATTACGCAGGTCCAAAAGTTCAGGTGTGATCCATGGTTTTTTTCTTTGGTCGGTGCTTGCCAAGGATCTCAGTGGTGGCATCTGCCACAGCTGAGTTGAAGGTGGTGGTCATGATGTAGACATATACTTCTCCAGCTCCCAAAATTAGCAGTGGTGCATATTTCCCTCCAATTGTGGCTTGGAATATTTCTGCCACCTCCGGGTCTTGCAGTTTGTCCAGGTCGAACTTCAGTCTGGTGAACTTTGCTGTGTTTACTCTCTTCAAGTGGACATCATCCCGAGATCGTGGTCACTTCCGATGTCTGCTCCTGGAAAGGTGCGTGTCCTGCCAATGTTGATGCTTGATCTGAAGCGTGTCTTGACCATGATGTAGTCAATCTGATTGTGATGCTCCCCGCTGGGACTGTGCCATATCCATCGTGTGGATTTTTTTGTGGAGACCAAGCGTGTTTGCTAGTATCAGATTGTTGTATCTGGCAAACTCCAAGAGTCTCAGACCTCGTTGTTTGATGGGGTCCACATGTGTCTCCCCAGTTGTGGTGCGCATCTTGGCCAACCTTGGCATTCCAGTCACCTTGCACTATGACTATGTTGTCTTTCTTCGGCATTTGGTCAAGGACAGCCTGTAGATGTTCATAGAAATCCTCGACTTCGGTCTGATATTGAGGCCTGGATGATGGTAATGTTGAAAGGAGTTGCTCTCAGACTGATGGTAACGAGTCTAATGGAGACTGGGCGGCAACCCATGACAGTGGCTAGAATGTCTTAGTGGACCAAGAATCGTGCCTGTATCCTGCTGAAATAAAGCTTGTGGCCTTTGTTATAGGAACCTGGAATGTTAGGACCCTAAATGCAGAGGGAAAATTAGAAGAACTGGACCACTATCGATGGAACATTTTAAAATTAGTAGGTATCAGCGAACTGCGCTGCACTGGATAGCAGCACAGATATCGTCTTTTTCTTGTCATTGCAATGCAGTAACAAATTACATTCATCTGTTTAATCTCAGTCCCTTGCTCAACCAGGGCGTCGGGTGGGAAAAATGAGAAACACATCTACTGCATGACAACCATCTCCACCCACCGTTTGGTTTGGGACGCAGTGCATGCCGAATTTGTCCGGCGACCACCTCCTAACCCGACCCTAGAAACTTTTCCTTTAACATCTTCCAAAACCCTATTGTGTGTTTAGGTGCCGTTGTATCTTTAGGTGGTTCAAGTGGTCTTCCTCCCTTTCACTGTCCACACTCCACCTACTCTTCTTCTTTCAGCGATCCAGCAATGTAGTTTGCTATTCGTTGACCCTGGCTTTAGTGCGTCTTTTTGTACAGTAGTAGTAGAACCACTTGTGTAGATGTTTTCCACGATAGTAGTAATACTAGTTTAACTATAGCCTATCTTCCTCTCCCCCTCTTCCCCCACCTACCCGATCTCCCCCTCCTCACTCTTGTCTCTGTCCCTCTCTGTCTCTCTCTGTCTCTATCGCTGTCTGTCTGTGTCTCTCTCTGTCTCTCTGTCTCTGTCTCTCTCTCTCTCTCTCTCTCTCTCTCTCTCTCTCTCTTACCGCGCAGCCCGGTCTATTGTTCAGTGTGGTCATGCTTTGGTGGATGCGAAAAAGCTGTCACGTCGTTTTCGGAGCTAATAGTAATAGAACCCTGCATATTATTTGTTAGTTGTTGACTTCATTCTTTGACCACGGGGTTTCCATACTACTATGAAGGATGTACAGAGAGAGAGAGAGAGAGAGAGAGAGAGAGAGAGAGAGAGAGAGAGAGAGAGAGAGAGAGAGAGAGAGAGAGAGAGAGAGAGAGAGAGAGAGCTTCCTTTTTTACTGCCAGGAACTAAGATTTAGAGCTATTTCTCTGTATGCAGATTTCCTACAACTACTTCTGCACAGTATTTATGCGACATTGGACTCGAGCCGTGCATCACTTCGGCAGAGTGACCCAGCAAGTGTCTGAGAAAGACTTCCAAATGTCGAAATAGCTGTCACACACGTTACGTTACGTTATGTAGATTAACATCCCCGGAAACTATGGAACTGTATGTCACACACAACAATGGTTCTCCTATATATAATGGAGGAAAGTATTGGAGAAAGACTTTCACCTTACCTTCGAAGTCTAAAGCCGTGTCATACTGTACACTATCCTATCCTGTCCTATCTTATCCTGTCCTATCTTATCCCGTAACTCGAAGGTCGTTTAACCAACGTACTCCATCTTTCTCAGCAACCCTCATGGCTTCGCTCGGTGTCAAGCCAGTCCATACTGTTCAATGTTGACGGAAGTGTTTTTTGGGGAACACCAAGTAATTATTGGTTCCTTTCTACGATGAAGGAAGCGATGGATGACATCGGGTGGGAGTAATGGGGGGAGAGAAGAGAGGGGTGGGGGGGGGGTAGTCGGGGAGTGGAAGAAGGAAAGGGAGAAAGAAGAAGACAGAGCGAGGAGGAGAAGAAGCGATTCAGATAGAATTTGAATGCAGTTTATGATGCTGTTTGCGTCTGTTGCTGCATAACTTCAAACACTTTATAAAAGCCACTCTTGTCTGTTAAGTGAACGAGCTTGAGTGGACACCACCACGAGTTATGTATAGAATTCCCTTTGTAAAATATTTATTTTCACCATTTTTATCTCAATCATCTTTATCTTTATTTTTATCTTTAACTTGTTTACGTAAGTAATATTTTATTTAGCGAAGTCTGCTACATAATGCATTGTATAGGTAAACAAATCATTAGTTAGAAACATTTTTAAATAATACATTATTTAACACAATCTGATAATTAATGCATTACATAGGTAAATAATTCTGTATTTAGCAACAATGCCTTATTTACCTATATCATAATTTATTTACTTAAACATTGTATTTTTAGTTAAATAATAAGTTATTAACGGAGAAATTATATAATTTAGAGCAATCTTACATTGTTTGTGAACAAAGGATTGTTTAGAAGATACGCTTCTAAATAAAGATTATTTAGCTGAAAGTGGTTTTTTTTTTAAAGTCGAAACAAAATCGCAAATAAATATTTCATAAAGGGAATTCCATAGTTACGCAGATTCAAGCATCGGGGCTGAATCGACATTTGGCGTGTAACACAAAAAAAGAGAGAAAGAAAAAGACCGTAGTCAGTAGTGAATAGAACAATGTTATATTGTTCTGTTCCAGTCACCTTGTACACGGCGCTAGTTTATTGCATGTTCACCCACAATCTTAAGTGCAATAGCCTAGCACATAAATGTAGAAGTAAAATCATCTTTGCCTCATACTCCAAAGTAGGCTATATAAGCCCCACGCATGGACTCTTAGGTCCGGGGCCGGGTAGCTCAGTTGGTAGAGCGGCTTACTAGTAACCGAAAGGTACCTGGTTCGAATCCCGGATTTGCCAATGTGTGACCATATTATTTTTCCCTTACCATCAACTGGTTCGCTGGTGTCAGAATAATGTGACCAGTAGTCGCCTATACGCTCCGGTGTCGTGTGGCTATAATCTACAATTACCTTAGGTCCGTTGTCCCCTATACGCACTGTGTCCGAAGACGTTAATCTAATAACTGAACTGAACTCTTAGGTCCCCTATACGCTCCATGTGTCCGGGGACGTTAATCTACTCAATCTTATATAAAAGAGGGGCTGGGTAGCTCAGTTGGTAGAGCGGCTTACTAGTAACCGAAAGGTCCCTGGTTCGAATCCCGGATTGGCCAAGGTGTGACCGTATTATGTTCCCCATACCATCAACTGGTTCGCTGGCGTCGGAATATTGTGACCAGTAGTCGCCTATACGCTCCGGTGTCGTGTGACTATAATCTACAATTAATTCTTATACCGCTCGTCCCCTTTACCGTTTACGCTTTACGTGTCCGGGAACTGTTAATTCGCTCGTCTTCTTTACGCTTTATATGTCCGGGAACTGTTAATTTACTCTTTTACAGCTCAAGGAGGTTGAAGTTGGTTTTGGCACACCGAATTTTACCTTTGAAAGCTTGCCATTGTACATCTAGAGTAAAACTTCCGACCAACTTTAAATCGACTCGCACACCATATCGTTGATTTTTAAACATGTTCTGCTGTGTTTTTATCTGCTCGTCACAGATTAAGGGAGGAGAATGGGTGGGGTGCCATTCACAGTCTTTTCACATTGCGTTTTCCTGAGAGATTTAGAGGGATTTGGTAAACACGTAGGAGAAAAAGATAGGTGGCGATACACACTGCGTAACTGAGACTACCCGAGGCTGGCGTTCGCCTCCGCTAATACTGGTGAGGAGGTACTCGGCGGGTTTAAGCTACGCTGTGTATAGAGGCGAGAGAGTGAAAGAGAGAGAGAGAGGGGGGGGAATTAACGGGGGGGAATTGAGTTTATTCAGACTGATTAAGCTGGTAGCGAGACACACTTCCTTGTAACCAAAGAAGATAAGACAGGCAACATAGATGGGTTGGAACCCACGTTATCCACACTTGGTTTTCTATTGTTTATAAATACACTTGCACTTGAGTTCACGTGTAGGCGATATGCACTGAGGGATCTCGGTCTTACATTTCAACAAACCAGTTGTGTGCCTGTCTGTCTGTATCTGTCTCTGACTTTTCTCTCTGTCTGTCTGTTTTTCTGTCTGTCTTTCTGTCTCTCCTTCTTCTCCTCCTCCTCCTCCTCCTTCTCCTCCTCCTCCTCCTCCCTCTCTCTCTCTCTCTCTCTCTCTCTCTCTCTCTCTCTCTCATGTTTTCTGAATCGTCTCTTTGTCTCTCTCTCTGTCTCTATCTCCCTCTCTGTCTCTTCCTCTGTCTCTCTCTCGCTCGCGCTCTCTCTATATATAGTCTTCTTTTTCTTCTTCTTCTCTTCTTTCTCTCTCTCTCTTTCTATTTTTCTCTCTTTCTCTCTTTCTTTCTCTCTCTCTCTCTCTCTCTCTCTCTCTCTCTCTCTCTCTCTCTCTCTCTCTCTCTCTCTCTCTCTCTCTCTCCCCCTCCCTCCCTCCTTTTCCTGATACGGACAAGGAAATGAGTGTGCGTTTTAGTCATCGCACCCCACCCATCTGTGAAGCGTCTCTTGACCTTCTGTTCTAGGTGGAAGACGGTAGCTTGAGAGTTTAGACAAGGGAATCGCTATCACAAATGCTGGCTCCAAGAAAAGTGGTCTTTGTCGCAAGATTTAATGACAATCAAAAAACCTATGTTACAGATTTATTTATTTATTTTATTTTTATTATTTATTTATTTATTGTAATTTTTTTTATATTTAACTTAATTTACTTAATTAATTTACTTACATTTTATTTATTTATTTTTTTTAATACATTTGTTCTGGACTGGCTGCTGGGCGAACTAAATCCAAAAACTGAAAAAAACTCATGTAGAAAGATTGAACGGATCCAGCCTGTAGACTCAAGAGAAACTGTATTAAAAGTTGATATCTAAGAGCCAGCCTTGCGCACTCCTAAAGTTGTGGATATCAATATTATTCGTCTCGACGGATCGGGCAGTATAAAGAAAAAGAAGAAGAGAAAAACAATTAAGTGACAGTAGCGATGAAATGCTCACAGTGGTAAAGAAACGGAAACTCCGATGGTATTGCCATGTCACCAGAGCATCAGGCCTTGCAAAGACCATCCTGCAAGGCACGGTGCAAGGAGGCAGAAGAGGGGGGAGACAGAAAAAGAGGTGGGGGACAATCGAGAATGGACTGGCGTGACACTGAGCGAAGCCATGAGGGTTGCTGAGGACAGAGAAAGATGGAGTACGCTGCTTAAACGATCATCTGTGGTGCCCCAGCGACCTTCGAGTTACGGGATAGGATAGGATAGTGTCAAAGAAAATTTTGACTCCCTCCGAACTCCGAAAATGGAGTACATTTAAGAGGACCGGAACGTTAGGTACGATTTTACGGTCTTCAGCATTAATTTCCGTGATTCATTGTGCTCAATGCAAGGCACTGAATAACTCGATTCATAAATATTTGCATTCAATGCGCGCGTAAAGTGATTGAAAAAAGACTTTTCGTGACCATAATGTATTCAGCTTGGATGGTCGGACTCGTTCCACAACGGTCGCTTCCGTCGCTAAACATTAAATATGCCAGCCCTAGCTGCTAATTAACTCGCGCCGTTTAGTCACACTTAACCACATTAGAATGACTTCACGGTGGGCAAAGAGGTGTTATAAGACGGTTTACTTGCCTGTGAGTGGTTGATTGATGCTTGTTTTAAAAACTTCAGTCTCATTCTAAGCCTAGTACGCGGTCTCTCTCTCTCTCTCTCTATTTCTTTCTCTCTCTAATCGATCTACTTCCTACCACCATCACTCCAGCGAATGTTAAATGTTCAGTTTAATTAATTCGCTGTACGTCCTCGACGCTTTGGGCGGTATGAGGTTATTAATGTAAGACAGAACGAAATGTCATCATCAACTGTCGATTTTTTAAAAAATTTAAACGAATAGATGCTAGCGGTGAACAACATCTGAAGGCTTTAGAGGTCTGATCGCGTTTGAGCCACCTAAACGTGTGTAGGTAGGCCAACCACTGCAACATACGTCTGTACCAACGAGTCTTCTGGGTGAAGACAGAATCTATTAGCTAATTAACCCAACCCATCCAATCTATCATACCTTGATCCATATAGCGTAGCTGAGATTATAGACGAGGCCTCAAGTGAACTAGAAGGAGCAGGCCTACGTTGTATGACCCTGGTCGCCAGTCTGTATCTCGCTTGTTGAGTCTGTCACTGATACTTATGAAGTTATCATCATCAACACCACCATCATCGTCATCATCATCATCATCATCATCATCATCATCATCATCATCATCATCATCATCATCGTCATCGTCATTATCATCATCTATAATAAGAAGAAAAATGAGAAGGAGAAGGAAAATAATTAATTAAGATTGTACCGCACCTAACAAATAACCGCATTCATTCATCAGTACTGTTACGGTTAAGTGCGCAACCAGCTTAGGTTGGATTCTGATTTCTGCCTGTGCGCCTTGAGCCGCTCTTTCAGCACTGTATATATACAAAAATTTGTTAACTGTTACTGTTTGCCAACAGTGATTTCCCACCGTTTGGGGCTGTTAACGGTCCAGTTGAAAGTGTATTTTAAAGTCGACCGCCGTGCACACACACAATGGAAACTCCAATACTGTTCAGACACACAAACTATGACTCACTAGCGGGCGGCACGTCAGAGCTGGTAGTAGTACTAAAGCCAAGGGCGTTTGAACACGACGTTCGTCGGCTACTACCTTGTGCCAAAATCCCTTATCTTCATGCTCAAGGTATCCTATCCTATTCTATATATCCTATCCCCCAACTGGAAGGTCGTAGTTGCACCACAGATGATCGTTAAACCAGCGTACTCCATCTTTCTTTGTCCTCAGCAACCCTGATGGCTTCGCTCAGTGTCAAACCAGTCCATTCTCGAATGTTGTCCTCCCACCTCTTTTTCTGTCTTCCTTTTCTTCTGCCTCATTGCACTGTATCTTGCAGGACGGTCTTTGCAAGGCCTGATGCTCTGGTGACGTGGCCATACCATCGGAGTTTCCGTTTCTTCACCACTGTGAGCATGTCATCGTGTTGTCCAATGGCTTGAGTGATGGTCTGTCGGACTTCGTCGTTGGTGATGTGCTGGGTATAGGAAATGCCCAGAAGTCTTCTGTAGCACCTCATCTCCATGCTTTGGATTCTTCGTTGTAGATCTACTGTGAGGGTCCATAAATTCGCAAGCGTATAGGAAGATGGAGATGACAAGGGAGCGCAGCAGCCTTACCTTGGAATGTAGACTGGTGGTCCTGTCTTTTCAAATGGGCTTCAACCTTGTCAGGGCAGCAGTTGTTTGTGCAATCCTGGAGAGGATTTCTTGTCGAGACCCATTGTCTGATACAATGGCTCCTAAATATTTGAAGCTATGCACTGTGTTGAGAGATTTGCCTTGGACTTTGATGTCCATGTTGGTGCCATTGTTGTTGCTGGTCATCATTTTGGTATTCTCTGCACTTATTTCCATTCCATAGGCTCTGGATGTGGTGTCAAGCCTCTGTACCAGCTGTTCAAGTTCTTGTTCCTCTCCAGCCAATCCATCAATGCCATCCGCAAAACGGAGGTTGGAGATTGCTCTACCCCCTGTGCTGACTGTGCCTTCGTGTTCTTCTTCTTCTTAATAATAATAATAATAATAATAATAATAATAATAATAATAATAATAATAATAATAATAATAATAATAAATTGCATTTATACAACGCATTTTTCATTAGAATAACAACTCAATGCGCTTACACACATCATTCGTACACATCATCACAACATTCGCACTACATCATGTACAGTATCATTCAGAAAGTATTATTAATGTTCATACTATTTACACAGAAAACGCCTGCGGAACAAGTGTGTTTTTAAGGAGCTCTTGAAGGAAACAAGGTCTGTACAATGTCTTGACCGGCAGGCAGCGCATTCCAAACCTTTGGTGCTTGAAAACTAAAAGACCGTTCTCGTCAGTTGTTTTAAGCCGACGCTTAGGCGTTTTCAAAAGTTTTTCTTCTGATGAGCGCAAAGAACGAGTTGTAGTGTAGGTAGTTCTTAAACTTTTGAGGTGATTTTGGGTCATTGTTGGTCATCAGAAATCGAGAAACTTTTTGCTTAGGCCTACAGCTGACTGTTAGAATGGTTTTGAGTGTGCTTTGGACGCTCATTGGCTCCAACCAATTAAGCTCTTTGCTCCAACTTCCTAGAATGAAAGCTCCGTTGGTTTTTAACTCCTGACGAATTATTGTAACGAAATACTGTCTAGATAATATTTTAATCGAGAGTGTTTTATCCATTTTAGCCTTTTCTTACCACTAACAAAGCGTTATACAACAATGATAAAATAAATAAATACTTGTCTTCCTCATACAAATCCAAAACGCGATGTCTTGGTGACATGATTTTTCTTCCAAACTTTGCCCAGAAAAGGCGAACGCCAAATTTGGACAATTGTGACTTCCTTTTTTTTTTTTTTTTTTTTTTTTTTTTAAATTTTAAAATACCGCGTCCGGCTGAGTTACATCGTTAGATAAATTCTGAAACTCGGCGTGCATATTTGAACATTGAACAGTTTACTCTAAATGACTCACCTCGCCCTATTTTCACTCCCCCCCCCCCCCTCCACACCTGCCCTCCCCCCACCCCCACCCCCCCACACCCGCCCTCCTTCCATTCCCTTGGGTTTTTTTTTTAATCCTTCCTTTGCTAAGCAAATTTGATGTCCACGTTTTTACTTTACCTGACTCAGTAGTGCACCCTTTAACATCAACTTTCTTACACACTCAGACAGACAGGCGCTCGAGTATGCAACATGTGTTTGTGGTTTCATTTAAATTGACTTTTGTAACATTTATTATTATTATTATTATTATTATTATTATTATTATTATTATTATTATTATTATTATTATTATTATTATTATTATTATTATTATTATCATTATTATTATTATTATTATTATTATTATTATTATTATTATTATTATTATTATTATTATTTAAGGCAAAAGCCATTTTATAGTTGGTCTTTGTATATGATTTAATACCTCAACGTGTTAGGACGGGGCATTGTGTTGTGTCCTTGGGAAAGACACTTTACTCCCGTTTTCTACTTCTTCGGATGAGAGTATAAACCGAGGTCTAGTCTGTGTCGCATACATTCCATCATAACGGACTTTAAAGATCCTGACGCTCATGTCCTAGACGGGTGAGTGCCGGTGACAAGAACACACCCAGCATGCACCTAGGTCTTTCTCCCCTATCCCTGGCTGCCCCAGGATTGTGCTCAGTTGTCTGGAGCGTTATTACGATGCGCCCAAAGGCTGCAAGTTGGCGCCTCGGGCGGCTTGAATTAGATTCTGTATCGGCCAGCGCCTTGAGCAGCTCTTGAGCTGGAAAAGCGCTATATAAGAACGATTAAATAAATAAATAATAAATAGAATATGAGAGGCAAAGCAGACGATTTTTCTACTGTCGGTAGCTCTGTGAGTAGGGATAGGCATTCATATCCATTTCTTAGGCATTCATGTCTATTCCTTTTGCATTCATGTCCATTTCTTAGGCATTCATGTCCATTTCTTAGGCATTCATGTCCATTGCTTGGGCATTCACGTACATCCATTCTTTAAAAATGTATTATGCAAAGACACTTAGAAAATGGCCTTCCGACAGTGCACTTCGATTCAATAAACCATTAGACCCGTAGCGTAAGCTTTATAAATTATGATAATAATACCATCCCAAATGGTGGATCAATAAACCAGTTTAATTAAATTTGTATCAGTACAAACCAAAACATGAAGCGTGCAGAGTTCAAATGAAATCGATAATTCTAACACGGAGGCGACATGATTTTTTTTTTAATGATAAGTAAACATTAGCTCATACGCACACACTAAGGCTGTACGCTTTTCACGCGTACTATGATTCGCTTATAGCAGAACTTTATAACCCGAAACTATTGCGCCCACAGTATTATTTTCCCATGCACATTGTTTCGGCCTGTAATATCATTCCGACACATTAGCGATATGATTTTATGTTGAGTAAAACTAGCCCCTTATTTGTTCATAGGCTCTGTATCTTTACACACGTACACGCAGCGTTTTGCGTATCGTCTAAAACATACACCATAGGCAATATAACATTTACTTGTTTAATACTAGTTCAGCATACATAACGTATTTAAGATATTATGGTGAATCAACTAGCATATTATCTGCACATTTATATCTTTACCCATACACCGTTTTATCAACACATTCATACATAGGCATTAGTATAGGTACATTTATTTTTACATCAGCCGTTAAACGTGACCGGGCATGGTCTATCTTCTAGTTCTAGTTCTGTGACAGCAGCAGTACTGCACAACGGGACCCCGTTTTATGAGCACTGTGGGATGACGTCCCATCGCCGTAGCGCAAGTGGTAGAGCGTTCGCCTGGCACACGGATGACCAATGTTCGAGTCCTGTGATAGGCAAGATAAAGGTGGCAATTTTCACTGTCCATTTTAGCAGTATGATTGCTTTGGTGGTGCAGTGTTGATTTAGGTCCCTTTCCTTTGTTCCCTGGGATGGTTATCTCCGTCTGCCGTATCGCTAATGGTGGGTGTAGACGTTAAACTCCAATGGTGGGTGTAGACGTTAAACTCCAATGGTGGGTGTAGACGTTAAACTCCAGGGGTGGCGTTATCTGCATTATTTACTGAAACTCCCTCCATGTCACTTTTTCACAGCTGTTATCTTTTGCCCACGACTCCTTCGAGTTCGTTGAGGCCACTTTCAATACCCATGGCCAAACCATCATCTTTATCTGCATAGTCTACGCGTCCTCCTCCCATTTCCATAAAACGCCTCAGACCCGATTTGTTCCATGAAGATTTTGAATCCGTTCTTTACCTTTACTCCTCCAAAGCTGGCAAACTCATCATTCTCGTGACCTCAACATTAATTTTGATCAATCTGAACACTTGGACACTAAGCGCATATATCGCAATCCATAGCTTACACACTTTCTTTCTGAACTTACATACCCTCGCTCTGAGCATATCATCGACTGTGCAGTCGCTAGAAAGACCGACAACAGAGTGACCACTACACTGTTCTACGCTCTCTCTGTCTCTCCCCTACTCAAAAGAAAAAACGCACAATCATAGCCGCAACTTGAAAAC
The DNA here is from genome assembly GCA_036898135.1 of Oncomelania hupensis. Taxonomy (NCBI): domain Eukaryota; kingdom Metazoa; phylum Mollusca; class Gastropoda; order Littorinimorpha; family Pomatiopsidae; genus Oncomelania; species Oncomelania hupensis. Next base: position 69,385,138 of record CM072517.1, read on the forward strand.
CTGTTCATCAGAAGCTGTCAACTTACTTATTTTCTTCTGCTGCTCCTGACACTCAACCTGCTTCTTTCATCCATACTAATCTCAACCATCTTCTTGACAAACATGCTCCTTCCTCCCGCCTCATTTCTGACCGTTCATCTGCGCCGTAGTTCTCTACCGAGATCGGCAAGGCCAAACGTAGAGCCGAACGCATAATTATGGCGGTCTTCCAACCTTACAGTTCACAAACACAGGGTTCAGCCTGACACAAAAAAGCTATGGGCCATTGGGCCCCTCAGATCAAATTTCAATGGGCCATGATTTCAGCAGTAATTTACATACATGTGAAAGATAACCAGGAGATATTATTACAGAAATTAAAACAAAATAGATTATTGTGAGTGTGCATGTGTTGTGAAGCATGTTTACCAACAAAACACTAACCAGAACAGGGATCAGTATTTTGACTTGACTCGGGGCTCACACAATCATCTTGCGTAGGATTAGCGGCGGTAGACTGTGGTTTAACAGCAGCAAACGACAGTCTAGACTGTCCTACCTCAAGTTTAGGTTTTTTTTTGTTTTGTTTTGTTTGTTTGGTTGGTTTTTTTTGGGGGGTGGGGGGCATTTTCAAAGCGGCACAAAGAAAAACACAAAATCCTCCTTGCACGGACACAACAGACGATAGCAAATTCTGATTTGGAAGAATCGTACAACACTTCTTAGTGGCTGAAAGATCAACATCCGGGCCCTCATAGCCAATCGCTGAACTTGCCTTAGCAAAAGCACGTTTGTCGCCTCCAATACAGTGCACTGTTATTGTGGTGGCGTACTGGTACCAAAAATCGAAGCGCCATTCGGCCCCTGGCAAGAATTGTAGATGGGTCATTTTTAATTTTTATGCGTCAATGGCGCAGGGCGCGCTAGTAAACTGATCCCTGCAAACAGATCTATTAGCAGCGCAAGTGTGATGTCCAAAAAGCCATCTCTGCAGCTAAAATACATTACTATAACAGAAAGGTCCCAACGCCGTAACTCAGCGTTACAGCGTTCACTTGGCACACCGATGAACCTAGGTTGGAATCCCGTGGTGGGTAAGATAAAAAGTGGCCATTTTAACTGTCCTTCTTAGCAGTGTGATTGCTCTGATGGTTCAGTGTTGATTTATCTCCTATCCCCCTTTTTCCATGGGATGGTTATTCCCGTCTGCCATATCGCCAATGGTGGGTGTGAAAGTTAAACTTCAATGTCCATTCATAACAGAAAGATTGAGAACTCGACTTCTTCCAATGAACTATTTTCTACTATGAATGACCTCCTGGGGAACACCAACAATTCTCCTCTTCCAACAAAAATTGAACTTTGTGAACTACCTTCATCCTTTTCAAACTTCTTTACCTCGAAAATAGAATCTATCCGCAACACTCTTGGTGATACGCCTTGTCAACCATGTCCTCCTGATTCGACTTTTATTAGCACGCCACTCTTCTCCTCCGATACTGTCTCAGAAACTGAAGTGGCTGAAATTCTCAGCACCGTGTCGTTTAAGACATGCGAGCCTGACCCAATCCCTACATCATTTTTCAAAGATTGTATCATTGACCTCCTTCCAGCCATCACCAACATAGTCAACTCTTCCTTACAATCAGGTTCTGTTCCCGCCTGTTTCAAGTTTGTTTCAAGTTTGCAATCGTGCGGTCACTACTAAGGAATCAAACCTTGATCCAGAAGACTTGAAGAACTCTAATCTCCCTTTCTTATACAATCTCCTGGAGAAGGTTGTCCCGACACAGTCCAACCATCATCTCTCTTCTAACAACTTGTTCTGCCCGTTCCAGTCTGCCTATCGTCCTGGCCTCTCCACTGAATCAGCTCTTCTTCACATCGTGAAAGACCTCCTCTCTGCCACTGATTCTGGTAAAATCTCTTTTTGACCCTTCTCGATTTCTCATCCGCTTTGACACCATCGATCACTCCATCCTCCTTCAGCGCCTTGAGAACTCTTTTGGAGTAAAAGACCGTGCCATACGCTGGTTCCATTCACACCTTTCTGATCGTTTCCATCAATAACCACCTTTCTGAACCGCCCAGACTTGTCACCGATGTTCATCAGGGGTCAGTTCTAGGCCCTCTTCTATTCGCTCTTTGCACATCTCCTCTGCCTCGTATAATCCAATCTCCTCGCGGGGGTGCCGTTGTTGTTTTTTGTTTTTTTTGTTTTTTAATAAATAGTATCCCCACTTTCTGGAAATTTAGTGCTTTAAATTCCCACTGTCGATGCCGTTCTCATTTGTTCTTTCCAGTACCCCCGTTGGAGTGCCGGGGGTTTTCAGTATAAATAGTATCCCCACTTTATGGAAATTTAGTGCTTTAAATTCCCACTGTCGCTGTCTTCCTCATTGACTCTTTCCCATTCCTGCTCTATCCTATCACTCTGCTATACTATCTTCTTCTTCGCTAGATCAATGACCTACCTTTTTTCTTGAAAACTCTTCCTGGACAAGACTCCTTGTTTGTGTATGAGGTCTGTTGGATCAGCTTGGGAGTGTTGTACGCTTTCTGCCGGGTGGCCACTAGGGCTTCCTATGATTGTATTATTTAGCACTATAGGCATTTTATATGTATGTGTTTTGTTGATGATTTATAATGATGATTGTATTCTATTTTGTTTTTGTAACCGGGGGTTCGAGTAGTTGGGGTAAAGCCTCAGCCGTCCCCTGCATGGGATGTCTTTATTGTAAAGTGACTGGCCGGTGGAGGGCATTCAATTTTCCCACTAGGGTTGTTTCGGCAGATCTTTTATGCGGATTGGGGGTTGTCCGGTCCTGATTTGGCTCGGAAGAGTCCGCTGGACCTAAAGCAACAATCAATCAATTTGTTCTTTCTCATTCCTACTCTGTTCTATCGAACTACTATACGATCTTCTTCTTCGCTAGACCAGTCATCTGCGTGCTGCAAATACCCCGTTCTCCCCTGCAGGCTGTCGATCTTTCTCAGTGCTTAGTCCTTCAACTTGGAACTCTCTACCTCTCTTTTTTTTGCAGCTCTCTGAACATAGCCATTTTTAAGTGCAACTTTAAAAAGTCATCTCCTCCTTAAAAATGTCTGATCTCGTCTCCCATCACCAGCACCATTCTTGCTTTTCTGTTGCTTTTCTGATTAAGACCACCGCCGTCACGCCGCACGCCCTAACTCCTTAGCTGCACTCTCCTCCTCGTCTTTTATATTTTACTTGTAAATATTCTTTTTCATGCTTGCGTGTACATGTAATTAGTGTCTTTTTTTTTTAAAATTTCCTTTCGTAAGTATTTCGATGTTAACGTTAAGTATAAATGCGTTAGAACTGCTCTTTGAACTGATGTCTTTAGGAAAACGCGCTAGATAAAAAGCATTATTATTATTATTATTATTATTATTATTATTATTATTATTATTATTATTATTATTATTATTATTATTAATGTTCATTCATTCACTGTGAGGTAATTAAACTATACACTGTACGTATAATTAATCGTCCCTTATTCAAGTATGAGCCCTATATGATCTAGCTTATTGGTTTAAACACCGCGCGCCGGTCGCGCAACCCTTCCCACTCCCTCTCCTTCTCCCCCCTCCCCCTCTTCCATCTGCCTCTGTTATATTTAGGTCAATCAAAATCGATTTATTTAAATTTACATTACAGGTACTCTATGATGTGAGTTCATGCACGACGTCAAATCTCGTAAAGACACAGCCCGTACTACTTTCTTAGTCTTTGATATAGAGCTTTTTTTTTAAATTTACAACATTGTGCCCTTCGTATGGGAGGAGGGGAGTGCGCGCACGCGTGTGTATGCTTATCAATGAGAGACTCAACATTGTTTGTTGGGTAGATTAAAGTCCCCGGACACCTAGGCATATAGGGGACGTCGACTCAACATAAAGACAATTTTCCTTTTATACTAGTATAGAAAGTTGTCAAACTGTGGTAACAAAAGGTAGGTCAGCTACGAGAAATTCTTGACGAGGCAGCTCGTTACCTTCAATTCTCTGCCTTGAGTTTGTATAGCTTGTTCATTTAGTTTCGGGTCTCCGGACAATGATCGCACAAGCTTGTAGTAAACAACTTCAAATGTGAAAATTGTTTCCCAGTAGACTACAGGATTTGTTTTTCCCCCACGGGAACCTTAAAGGAACCCACCTTGACCACGCTCCTGGATAACATTCACAGTGAGTGTTTGCCCCACTGAAAAAATAAGCTTACAAAATAAATAATAAATAAATAAACTTTCGAATATAATTATAGTTGTTTTTTTAAAAGAATAAATTCCATAGTTTTTGTGGTCCTGGAGCTAAAAACAGCTGCTACCGAAGCCGGTAAGAGACAGAACCCGTAAAAACAATTGCTCGTAAGGTTTTTCATTTTAGGTTGATAAAACAGACCCTACCATACCCACAGACCTCAAAGACGCATTCTTCAATTAAGCTGCGTGGGCCACTCAGAAATAGAGTCAAAGGTCACACGGCTGTGGTATCGATTTACCGTTAGAACAGGGGAAATCACTCCTGTCAGAACCGAACTGGACAATTCAAACTTTAGGGGTTGGTTTGTAGCAAGGAAGGCCCACTTTATCATTGTGCAGTGTGACGTGATAACAGTGCCAGTTGTAGGGTCAACCCGTGTTTGCCAACAGGAAACAAAGCCTTGGAATTGTGACCTTTTAAAGAAGATGTAAAATGAGTTGTTCTTGTAAACACACCGCTTTACCAGTTGTCAGAACTGCCCAAGGCGTTGGACAAATTAGGATCTAACTCAAACCACCCAGGACAACTTGCAGTATCAAGTGCACTGTCAAACTCCTTGAACAACTGAGCGACCCTGTTCAACCTTGATGGATGCGCATTGTTCATGTTTGCTAGCATAGATAATATAATTATGTGGATCAATTATTTATTGTTTCACAGATGAATTCTCATGATATTAGAACGGTTATATAAGGTAGTTTAGTTTACTGTACTGCTTTTGAGGTCCTGATTTGGTTCTTTGTAGTCCGATGGACCCTTTAAAAAGTAACCTAATCCCATGATCACAGTAGGCTGTTTTGTTGTTTCTAATCTGTTTAATGTCATTATGATGTTGCTGGTTTAGGGCATGAGGACCTCACAAAGCAGCTGAGACCCGCCGAGGCTTTCGCTTAACTCTCAATACTCTCGGTGACTCTCAGCTACGCTGTGTGTATACATGTATTTGGGCTGGTCGAAGGGTAAGATTCAGTAGTTTTCCTTCGTTCTGCCTGGCGCTCCCAAAACTTGACCATTATCGTTCCCTGGGCTTGTGGACTTGTTTGTAGACTGGCTTAGTGAGTGACCACTGCTTTAGATCAAATGAAATGTACACACTGACTGTAATATATTATAGGTTTCGGTACCTATCACTATGAGATAAGATTGCGGCGTTTTGGGGGTCACACACTCTTGAACAGCGAGTGTTTCCTTAATCTTGGATTTTGCGCTGAAAGAGAGCATGCAGTGGACTCTAGCTGAATATAAATAGTAAAACTATCAAATTGGTGGTGGGTGGGAGATAGAGACAGAGAAAGACAGACACAGAGATGTAGTATGTATGAACCTCACTTTTTACAGGACAAATTTCGTAAGGGTGATGATGCTCAACTCCGTCTAACCCCCAATTGTACTTGAGAGAATGGAAAGCAGTTTGAACATAATGGGTAAGAAGTGTTCCCATAACTCTTTCATCGTGGGGAAGAAATAACCCTTTGTTAAAGCGTTAGGGGACCTTTCTTTTCTTTAAGAGCCAGCTTGGTGAAGGCTGTGCTCATCAGTCTCCCATCAACACTTCAGTGTTCATGAAACACGTCCATCGTGAAAATGCTGAAGTCTCATATTACTTACTTATAAGTCCCATAGACCTTAGTACACTATAGTTTCAAGTTGAAGTATCGTACTATAAAGAAAGAAAGAAAGAAAGAAAGAGATTTTTCTTATATAGCGCATTTATAAGCTCAGAGAACTTCTCAAAGCGCAGGCCCGTAATATTCAGCAATCACACAATAGTTTGCTGAAGTCAGGTTTCGAACCCACGTCGCCCAAGACGCACTCACACAAGTCGTGCGCTCTGACCACTGAGCTATCCCTATAACTTAACGATGGCGTACCATTTGTTTCAGCGCTGGCGAAGCGTGGCAGAGACCATCAAAGTTTGACGCTGTTTAACAATCCCGTAATTATAATGAGACAAGATTTAGCAGGCCTATCTCATACAAAACCGTTCCGCACCACCCCTGTTTTAGATTTCATGAGCCACGCTCCTACTACCACTACTGCCAGAGGGGCCTAATATCAGTTAAAGCACGTATAGCTGTACTTTTATCACTTGGGCGTATAATGCTGTCAATTGATAGGTTGGTAGAGGCTTAATGCTAGAACCATTTGTACAAGACTACACTCTGTTGGTGTTAGACTTGGGAGTGTACCATTACTAGTCTGTGGAGTGTACTTGGGCGTTCAGCAGTAATAATTAGCTTGTATACCGGTATAAAACATGAATGCACGTACCTTTCCAGAATAAAATATGCAACCTTTGTTTGGTTGGTTTGTTTGTTGCTGGTTTTTTTTTTTTGGTTCTTTTGTTTTTTTGGAGGGGGGGGGGAGTGGTGAGTGAGGTGGGTGGGAGGGTTATTTTTCGGGCTAGCCGAGTCTGTTTATAGGCTAATTGTATTATGTTTCACTCTCTCTCTCTCTCTCTCTCTCTCTCTCTCTCTCTCTCTCTCTCTCTCTCTCTCTCTCTCTCTCTCTCCTCTCTCTCTGTGTGTGTTTACATCTTGATTGTATTTAATTGTAAGCATGTTGTTAGATTTTCAATTGTTTCTGTTTAAATTAATTGTCGATTAGACCCAATGTTCAATGCTTCTCTCTCTCTCTCTCTCTCTCTCTCTCTCTCTCTCTCTCTCTCTCTCTCTCTCTCTCTCTCTCTCTCTCTCTCTCTCTCTCATGCGTGTGAATCAAGATTAAAGCTCTACCTTATTATTTTAATACGATGATGTTTTGTGACCTTCGAGGTCATTAAAGCTCTACCTTATTATTTTAATACGATGATGTTTTGTGACCTTCGAGGTCATAGGTCGTCAATGCTGAAGGTCTTTGATTTACGAGTCAAAACCCAGGTTTGCATTATTGTTTGAAAGAGTCAATAAGAGAACGACTGGATACAACTTAATTATAATCAGGAATGTTTACCATCATGTAGCATTGGAAATTGAAAATGAGAGCCAAACACCCAAGGATGAGGCAGGGGAGGGAGTGTATGAGGAGAGAGAGAGAGAGAGAGAGAGAGAGAGAGAGAGAGAGAGAGAGAGAGAGAGAGAGAGAGAGAGAGAGAGAGAGAGAGAGGGAGAGAGAGAGAGAAACATCGTATAGACGGTCATTACAGAAAGTCGATTCCATTGAGAAAAATATCCAGTCTCACGAGATGACGAGCTTTCTACCACTGAAGCACTCTGTAACCACAGTGCAGCAGGCACCGGTATCTCGATGTGAGAAATGCCGAAACATAATAGCATATTTTTCTGTATACCTATGCCCACTATACGAGTAAGAGTTATAACACGGAATGTAATTAATAGTGGAGAGAGAGAGAGAGAGAGAGAGAGAGAGAGAGAGAGAGAGAGAGAGAGAGAGAGAGAGAGAGAGAGAGAGAGAGAAAGAGAGAGGGGGGAGGTAGGGGGAGGGAGAGAGAGAGAGTTTTACATCCGGATAGGGGCGTCTGTGCCCAGTATCTTAACTTTCTTTTCTTTTTTTTAAAAGAATACAGTTTAAAATAACAGCGTTTGCGTGCTTGCAGGGTCTGTTGATCAAAGGGGGAAAGGTAATCAACGATGACCAGTCCTTTGATGCTGACGTCTACATCGAGAATGGCGTCATCAAGTAAGCGGAATGTGTTTGTCATTAATTATTAATGCCGCTGTCATCATCGTCGTTGTCTTAATTTTATTGTTGTCATCATCTTTATAGTCATTGCAGCAGCAGTAGCAGGGTCGTCGTCATCGTTATCATCATCATCATCATCATCATCATCATCATCATCATCATCATCATCATCATCATTATCATCATCAATATCATCATCATCATCAGTATCATCATCATCATCATCATCATCATCATCATCATCATCATCATCATCATCACGTCGTCTTGGAAGACATCAGGCTAACTGTAATAATTGTTATACGCACTGTCATCGCCGTAAATGTAATTACTGATTTATCAGTGTTCCCGATTATGCACAGTTGTGCGTCAATTACGCACAAATTTTTTTTTTTTTAAATGACGCAGAAAAGTTTGCATGTGTGCGTCCTACAAATTCGATAAAGTGTAAAGCATGATCAATGGGTGGCCAACTAATTCACGACATGAAGACTTTATAGCAGACGATTCAAATTGTGTAGCGAGTTGCCGTCGCATGCGCGCGTAGTGTAGGCTATATTTCCTCTATGTAATCATGACGCTGCTCGCCAAATTGGGGACTCTAAAAATTTGCAAAAAGACTCTTAAATTTTAATAACTGAGAGTCTCATGGAACCTTATTTATTTTTGGGGAGGGAACACTGATTTATAACCATCTGTGTGCACGTGCGTACGGCGCGCACGCGCATGTTGGTAAAGTTGTAGTAGCTTTAGGACAAAACAGGCCGGCAAACCATGGAGTATGCTAATAAACGATCATCTGTGGTGCCCCTACGACCTTCGGGTTACGGAACAGGATAGGATAGGATAGGAAACCATGAAGCAATGACGAGAGTAGAGGTGAAAGTGGTGGGATTTTTTAAATTTTTTTTTTTTTTAGGAAACAAAAACACAAATAAATGTGAAATTTCTGAACTAATTGTCCATTTATCATCAAAGACGGTGACGAAAAATAAAAATGCAAATATGTTATTGTTTTTGTCACGCGAATTGATTACCTATATTCTGAAACGTCAAATTTGTTTCAATATTTGATTTTATTGTCTCTAACAATGTCACCTCTCGTCATCGTATAAGTAGGTTTTATTCTTTTACATGTATAATATAGTCTTTTATTCAGTTCAACAATTTTCTTAACAGTATCTAAAATAGGACTTTTGCAAGGATATTAGACAGATCGCATCCCTCAAAACGAAACGAACTATATACAATTTGGCCTAAAGCTGCTACGACTGCTGCTGCTACTACTGCTGCTACTACTTCACTATTACTACTACTACTACTACTACTACTACTACTACTACTGCTGCTGCTACTGCTGCTGCTGCTACGGCTACTACTACGAATCTAAGGCCAACTTCTCACTCACCTATGAATTGTGATGCGTTTGATGTTGACCGAAACTGTGGTTTTTGATTGGTCAGGCAGGTGGGCAATAATCTGACAGTACCTGAGGGAACTCAAACCGTTGATGCCTCAGGAAAGATGGTCATCCCAGGTAAATGCATTCCCTGTTTTATTTATTTTATAGTATTAAACAATTTTGAAGAGTTCTTACATCTAGAGCTTTGTCAGCTCAGAGAACAGCGCATAATCGACTGAATGGTAGATCCAGATCTAGAACGAAGATTAGAAGATTTATGTGACAATCATTTGATGATGTATATAATTATAATGATCCTAATGTTGCTCTTAAGCGTTGGTATACTATTATAATTTATCTATCAATAGTCAACAAGCATGCGCCAGTTAAAAAGAAAAGAGTAAAACCTTCTAAACTCCCAACATGGCTGACTCCAGAAATCATAGACGCCATGTCACTGTGAGACAAACTTAAATGTATGAAACATTTTTAAGAGTACAAAAACATTCCTAGTAAAATTTAAAAAACATGGTGCGTGACTCCAAAACAAACTACTTTAATACACTAATAGAAAATGAAAGGGACATTTCTCAACTTTGGCATGCACTGAATTCTTTTATTAAAGACTCATGTTCAAATCATCATGAAATTTCTTCAAATTTATCTGCTAATGACTTCAACAACCATTTCCTTTCAGTCGCTATTTCTATACTGAAATCGGATTCCTCAAAATATACACAGTACTCTTGCTCTGATTGTCTTACACAATTTTGTAAGAAAAGAACAAGTAACTCTTCACCCTTTGAAATACCACTCATTCCTGGAATGAATTTATTAAATAAATACATATCACAACTTAAAAATAAGACATCAGCAGTTCCAGATGAAATTAGTAATAAGATCTTGAATATTTATTTGCCTTATAAAGTTATATTATTAATTCCTTTACATACATCTTCAATTTATGCATTATAAAAAATATATTTCCAACTACATGGAAACAAGCTAAGGTTATTCCCCTTCCTAAATCAAAAAGCCAGTTCTGATCTTAATAACTATCGGCCAATATCTCTGCTGTCTACACTTTCAAAAATTCTAGAATGACATAATCACACTCATCTAACAAAATACATGGATGATCTTCATCTTGGCCTTTTTCATCATCTACAATCTTGTTTCCATAGTCATCATTCTGACTTGTGCTACTGCCCTGGCACGTTTAACTGACAAATGGCTCCCTGCAATGAATAAATCTACTTTGTCAGGAGTTGTTTTTCTTGATCTTTACAAAGCATTTGATTTTGTCAATCACCACATACTGCTTCAGAAACTTGAACTGTACCTCAATGGCTCAGTTACGTTAAATTTGTTTTGTTCCTATCTTTATGAACGTACGCAATTTGTACATACTCATGGAATAAATTGCTCTGTATGCTACATAATGCATGTGGTTCTTTTTTTTATAATGCTCATATCAAACCTCACATTGATTATGCATCAACAATATGGGACAGCTACAGTGACATTGATTATGCATCAACAATATGGGACGGCTGCAGTGATGCTTTGTTTAAAAAGATGAACTCTATTCACCGCAGAGCTGCAAAATTACTTATCTCCAACACTTCCATCACAACTGATTCAAAATTCAAAATACCTGGTATGCTTCCCCTTAACAAACACCTTAATTACAATAAAGCCGTTTTAATGTACAAATAACTAAACAATAGAGCTCCTGATTATTTAAAATTACTTTTTAGCAAATCATCATCTCGTTATTCAATTTTCAGACATAATTTAACATTAGCACAACAACGCTTAGGCATATTTAAAACATCTCTGTCATATTCTGGTCCAAGTATGTGGAATTCCCTACAACAAGAGATCAAGGAAAGGAAATCATTAACATTGTTTAAAATTAGACTCCACAAATGTCTATTTTTCCTTTCTCCTAATATTTAAGATGATTGTATACCTTTTGTTCTTCCATATCTTGCGACAGTTTAATTTGTTGAGGCGTGAATTAGCTTTGTGTATGTGTGTGGGAAGATGATTGTATACCTTTTGTTCTTCCCTATCTTGCGACAGTTTAATTTGTTAAGGTGTGAATTAGCTTTGTGTATGTGTGTGGTTTTTTTTTGGGGGGTGAGTAGATGGTGAGGGGGGGAAGGGGAGTAGGGAAGTGGTATTGGAGGGAAGAGGGGAAGGGAGTAGGTGTATTTAATTAGGTACATTAATATTCTTAGTAATTTCTTTAATTCTTACCATTGTTAAGGCTTGTGTTAGTTTCATATAAGTTTTATGTTAATTATTTTGTTTGTTCTAAATTTTTTGTTATATTTTTTTTTATTAAGGACTAGCTGTAAGACAGGTCCATAGGACCTAATTATATTATCCTATTTGTATCTGGCTCTTTCTCTCACTCTCTCTCTCAACGCCCCAACTCCGCATCCCCACTCCACCCCCCACCCTGAGCTCCGTCCCACCCCTCCCCTTCTCTCCTTCACTCTCCTCTCCCTCATCCTTCCCCTATCTCTCTCTTTCTCTATATTTCGTCTGCCTTCTCTCATCGCCGTCTTCTCTCATCGCCGTCTTCTCTCATCGCCGTCTTCTCTCATCGCCGCCTTCTCTCATCTGTCTTTTCTTCCTTCGGTTGTCTTGGTGGTCATCGGTGTTATGGCTGTTGATATTTCAGGTGGCATTGACACTCACACCCACATGCAGCTGCCGTTCATGGGTACAGTGTCGTGTGACGACTTCTACCAGGGAACCAGAGCAGCCCTGGCTGGGGGAACCACCATGATAAGTGAGTAGGCCAATTAAGTTGAGATGAGATAAGAATACTTTAAATATATCAGCATTCAAGAAATATACATATGGCGCCATTAAACTGACAAGGACAAACACGGTTTAACTAATGAAAGGACAACAACAGCTAGTCATTTAAAGCAATTACAAAGCCACAACAAAGCATTCAAAATTGCCTTCCACACTTGTTCACTTTACTTTTCATTTGATGATGATGATGATGATGATGATGATGATGATGATGATGATGATGATGATGATGATGATGATGATGATGATGATGATGATGATGATGATGATGATGATGATGAGGTGGTGGACTTCAACCCTCACCTTTTTTTTTTCTTTTTTTTTAAACCGCTTAGTGAGCTACTAAAAGTTTTTAAAAAAGTGTCCCCGTAACCTTTTGGTCGTTGGGGATGGAAATGTTTGAGACTTCCCTTTTCTGTAGGCCAGCTTAATGAGGGTGATGCCTATCTCCCCTCCCTCGCTGCTTTACCTTCCCCGGTTCTAAAGAGACCCAGATACCCATTCACAGCTGGGTGGACTGGGGAGTGGCGTCTGTTCGTTTGAATCTGTTGTTGTCGTTTGGTGGTTGCCTTCCAAGTATGGTCACCCGTCCAAGTACTAACCCTTACCGCTGTTGCTTGTCATCAAACATGGCTAGTGTGTGCCCAGATCACTACACTACTGCGCCACCCAAAGACTATTGCTTAAACCACACGCAAACCTTTTTTTAAGGTAATTGGCGGTGACGTTTAGTAAAGTATGTTTTGTATTTATTGTATATTTTATTTTTGGTTTTAGTGGACCTGGTGGGTTTTTTTTTTGTTTTTTGTTTGTTTGTTTGTTTTTTTAGGGAGGGGTTGTGTGTGTGTGTTGTAAATTAAATTTTGTTACCTTATAATTGCACAATGTGTATACTTTTTTTGTTTTCAGTGGACTTTGTGTTGGATCAGCGTGAGGCGTCGCTGCTGGAAGCCTATGACAAATGGCGTGGCTGGGCGGACGAGAAGGTCTGCTGTGACTACAGCCTGCACGTCGGAGTCACGTGGTGGAGTGACCAGGTTGCCAAGGAGATGGAAACACTCGTCAAGGAGAAAGGTCACTTATCTCCCTCCTCCTGCTCCTCGTTCTTCTCCTCCTCTTCCTTCTCTTTCTCCTCTAACCGTTCATCATTATCTTCCTCTTCATGGTCCCCTGTATTGTATTGCATTGTATTATCTTCTTCTTCTTCTTCTTCTTCTTCCCTGCCCACCGCTGTAGCTCAATTGGTAGAGCGTTCGCCTGGCACACCGATGACCCAGGTTCGAATCCCGTGGTGGGCGATATAAAATGTGGCCATTTTTACTGTCCATTTTAGCAGTATGATTGCTTTGGTGGTTCATTGTTGATTCAGGTCCCTACCTCTCTTTCCCTGGGATTGTTATCCCTGTCTGCCATATCGCCAATGGCGGGTGTAGACGTTAAACCTCAATGTTCTTCTTCTTCTTCTTCCTTGTACTCTTCAATCAATATCAGTTTTTTAATTTAACGTTTCTCACATCAATGTGATTTCTAACAACAGCAACAAACAAACAAAATCTCTTTAATATTACCACTTCTAGAACTCTGTTCCTGCAATGTCCTGTAACTTCCAGCTATGTAAGATGGTTCTAAGTTCGTCTTTGTCCAAATAAGACTATTACTAATCATTGTAACGAAAAGAGGTATTTAAAAAATTGCGTGTATGCATGCGTGAAATCTGCATGTTCGCCCATCTCACAACTTCTCTAACTCGTAACAATAAACTACGTTGCCACACCCTCTATTAAATCATAACCATAACTCAACAAAATAGCACAAGTACAGAATCAACAACAATCAAAAAGGGATACAAACAATTGTTTCTACTCACGTAATTTCGCAGAATAAATCTGTTGAGAGAATAAATATATACACCACTCACAAATAACACACAATTCCCAGTCACTGTCACCAGAGAGAGAAGAGAAAACGAAAGTTGTAAAAATTTCATGTTACGTAGGCCTGCTCAATGTGCACAAATAATGTTTCCGCCAATCAGGTGGGGGGATAGGAGGGGGGAGGGGGGAATGCTGCAATAGCAGAAAAGACCTAGAACTCATTGTTCTCTATGAAGATTTTTTAAAAATTAAAATTGACAGTAACAATATGTAGCACAGCTTTTTACTACGATTAAAACCGTTCACCACCTTGGTGCACTTAAGTTCTTGTAAGTGCTTCACGTAATTCCAATGGGCATTATTGGATGTGTTTTCAGGCATCAACTCGTTCAAGATGTTCATGGCCTACAAGGACATATTCTTGCTGGAGGATGAACAGCTGTATGAGGCCTTCAGACGATGCAAGGAGCTGGGAGCGGTGCCCATGGTCCATGCTGAAAATGGCCATCTTATTGCTATTGTGAGGATTTGTATGGCTAGGGCTTCTCTCTTTGTCTCTGTACTCTGTCTGTTTGATTGTTTGTGTTACAGGGCAACAGTCGATTCAGCCCCGATGCTTGAATTTTGTGTAACTCCAATTTGTTACCCACACTGTACAGTCCATTCATTGTGTAACAAAAAAGTAGGAGTCATCATTATAAAGTTTTCCAATTCATCCAGCAAAAGATGCAGACAGGATCAACAACTGCATACACAATCACTTCAAAATATAAAAAATCAAAAAAATCTAGGTCCGCAGACAGATCTTAAGTAGTTTTATGAGCAATGTCGAAAAGTACCGAAACTTCCAGAATGACGCAATCAACATCCAATCAAAATTAAAATTGTCACCGGAATTAGGCACTGTCATATGTCATAGAACGTTCTACAGACTTCGAAAATGTGATCGTCTGTTACTAATCTTCAATCTTCGATCAATAGTAAAAAAGCAATTCTAAAAAGTTCTCAATATTGAAACGAACTTTATGCAAGGCGTTTCTAGCAACAGCATAGAACCAAATCCAAGGTCAATAACAACTATCACTGCACGCTTTGTGCATAAACACAACACTCGTGACTCGTGCAAGTCTCTATCGTAACAGTCTGTGAGTCTCTTTCTCAGTATCTGCTTCTGCCGTTCTGTCTCTCTTCTCTTTTTCTCTTTCCCTCTCTCACTTACATTCTCACTCTCTCTCCCCTTCCTCCCTTCCTTCCCCTTGGTGATGATGATGTTGATGATAATGGTGATGATGATGATGATAATGATTGTATTGTGTGTTCAGAAAAGCCAGGAGCTTGTGGAGAAGGGTATTGTGGGACCAGAGGCTCACGAGATGTGTCGGCCAGAAGATGTGGAAGCTGAGGCAGTGCAAAGGGCCATAACCATCGCTGACCAGGCGGGAGCGCCACTGTATGTAGTCCATGTCATGAGCAAGTCATCCGCTGATGTGGTGTCCGCTGCAAGAAAGAAAGGTAAGGCTTTTTTTTCCCCCCACCGGATTTGCCAATTTTTTTTCAACAAGATCTTGCCCCATGTAAACTTTTCCGCTCCAAAAATTATTTTCCTGCTGAAAAATGAAAGTTGAATGATTGACCAAGCAAATCTGCTGTAATATATCGGATTAGAGTGTGACGTCAAAATTCCAAACAGGCGTTCCACAGGCTACTACGCAGATCAAAGTAAACATGATTCGGTGCTGATGATCAAATTGTGTTGTTTTACGTTCACAGCTTTTAACTTACCCCCGGGGCAAGTGATTTTCATGGTTTGTCTTTCCCGGCAACATTTTTACTTGCCCAGGGAACTGTGAAAGGAGATTTGGCAGTCCCTGCTTCATGTCTCAATGAGCACAATCCTGGTCGACCAGGAAAGGGGGAGAAGGGACTGAGCTTTCTGGGAGTATTTGTGGAGGTGGCGTTTATGCATCTAGGACATGAGCGTCAGGTTCTTTAATTAAAGTCTGTGTGGAATGCATGCAAGCACAAACTAGACATCGATTTATGCACTCTCTCATTTGGAGAAGTACCCCCATTGGGGTGCCGGGGGTTTCAGTATAAATAGTATCCCCACTTTCTGGAAATTTAGTGCTTTAAATTCCCACTGTCGCTGTCTTTCTCATTTGCTCTTTCTCATTCCTGCTCTGTTCTATCAATCTGCTATAATATCGTCTTCTTCGCTAGACCAGTCTCCTTCCTTTTTTCTTGAAAACTCTTCCGGGACAAGCTCCTTTATTTATTTGTGTATGAGGTCTGTTGGATCAGCTTGGGAATATTGGACGCTTTCTGCCAGGTGGTCACTAGGGCTTCCTATGATGTTATTATTTAGCAATGTAGGCATTTTATATGTATGTGTTTTGTTGATAATTTATAATGATGTTTGTATTCTATTTTGTTTTTGTAAACGGGGGTTCGATAAGTTGGGGTGAAGCCTCAGCCGTCCCCTGCGTGGGATGTCTTTATTGTAAAGTGACTGGCTGGTGGAGAGCTTTCAGTTTTACCACTAGGGTTGTTTCAGCAGATCTTTTATGCGGATCAGGGTTTGTCCGGTCCTGATTTGGCTCGGAAGAGTCCGCTGGACCTAAAACAATAATATGTAATGTAATGTAATGTAATTTGGAGAAGTGATTGACGGAGTGGAATAAATGCTTGCCATAATCTCTTTGAAGTTATGAAATTAGTTTAGCTTTTAATGGACTGCTCACTGCATTTTCAGGTAAGGTGGTGATCGGGGAACCCATTGCTGCCAGTCTGGGTGCAGACGGCACTCACCAGTGGAACAAATGTTGGCGTCATGCTGCTGGCCATGTCATGGCCCCGCCACTTCGCCCCGACCCCACCACTCCAGCATACCTGATGGACCTGCTGGCTAAGTAAGCCTAACTGTTTCCTTTGCATGTTATTTTATTGTTAAAAATCAAAGAAGGCTTACCCTCACTTAGTTGTAATACCAGCTCAATGAACTTCTCAAGGCACCAGAGAGTTTTGTTACAAATAAAGACTGTCGTGTTATGTTAGACATTGGGGTTAGGGCACATGCTTGTCACATTAATTTTAATGCCTGGTTATTTATTTGTTTTGGCGATTGTAAAGCTAGCCAAAAAACAAAATAAAACGGTGCACCGTCAATCACTCCAGCTATGCACAGGTACCTCACTCTCTTTAGGACTGGGAATAGCAAGCAGTAAAAGAAAAAACCTGGGCTTTTCCCTCATAAAACTGGCTCAGAAAGGAGGCCCAAATGCTTCTGTCCCCTCCAACGAGAGGTGTCTTGAAAACGTACCTGATATTACTTTGTAGCAACGACCTGCAGCTGACAGGGACAGACAACTGCACGTTCAAGGCAGACCAGAAGGCGCTGGGAAAGGACGACTTCAGGAAGATTCCCAATGGTATCAACGGTGTGGAGGACAGAATGTCCGTCATCTGGGAGAAAGGAGTGGTGCGTGGTTTTCTTTTTGTTTATCTTCTTCTACACAGTTTGGAAAAATCTAATCATTCCAGTATTCAGGATATAGGCTTAGGGGTGAAGTAGCAAGAAGATGAACTATCTAAAGTTATTATTTATCAATGTGAACAAGGAAGTAGAGAGAAATTAAGCATAACTGGGCATGCAGAGGTAATAATAAATAATAACATTAATACTAATAATAACACACCAGATATTTAGTTATTCATTGCTTATAGGGTCCAGCGGACTGCAAAGAGCCGAATCAGGACCACATAAAACACCAGATGCTATCGTGCACATTTTCTGTAATACAACTCTAATAGTAACGATCTGATGAATTTGCAAGTAAAGATGTGGTAGGAAAGAAACTAAGTTTTATTTTTAACATTTAGATTGACTGCACCCAATATTATTAATGAAGGGATGAGAGAAAAACCAGAGTACCCAGAGAAAATCCTCAGTGACCTGACAAACTTTGTAGCTAAGCCACGCAACGTTTGCCACCTGCATGATTCCAACTCGCAAGCTCGGGTATAGTAATAATATTAATGGATGCTGTAGGGTAATAGAACACCGGTGCCCTGCTACTGGGCCAATGTGATGGGAAGGGTATCCTGAACTCCACCCACTTCCACCCCTGGTTAGGTTTATATATATACTGTAGCCAACATGTTCTCTACGTTCATTCACGCTGATCAACAGAATGTAATACAAAGTTTATTTTCTTCATTGTTTTCCCACAGCAATCTGGCAAGATGGATCCCTGCAGGTTTGTGGCTGTGACTAGCACTACTGCAGCCAAGGTCTTCAACATTTACCCTAGAAAGGTGGGCATGCATTTACTGCACAAGGATAATTGTTAAAACCTACACCAGGGCTCTACAGTTTGAAAACAGATATGTTGATACTTCTGTTTCCTTGATTATAATGTTGGCAGATTACATTTGCATCGTATGATCTCCAATGTATGTTTTACTATAATTTGAGGTGACATTATTGAATTTGGTTATAAATACATGCGTGTTTGTAAAGGGGAATCCAACGAACCAACGGCTTTGTTCATCATTGTTCGATGAAATAAAACATGTTTTTGTTATTGAAGCGTAAGTTTATGTTTTAGTCCACTTTGATTGGCAAATGTACTTTATTTTATTGATTATTGAGTTTGTATGTACATTTTCAGCACCTTGTTAGATGATTTATGAGGCAGAATTGACAGAAAAGCGCATTAAAATTTAGTTCTGTGCATCAAGGGGGAAAACTCTTACCCAGACTTTTTTTTTAGCAGATTTAAAACAAATTAATTGTAAGCATTTTCCTCTACCTTAAAAAATTATTTGATTAATTAAATTATATTTAGTTGTTTGTTTACTTTTTTGTATTTATGTATTAATTTTTTATTTTTTTAAAGTGCATTTATTTAAATTTACTATATTTGCTATACAGGGCCGTATAGCTGAAGGGTCTGATGCTGATGTAGTGGTTTGGGATCCGAACCAGACGCGCACGATTTCCAAGGACACGCACCACCAGGCTGTGGACTTCAACATCTTTGAGGGGATGGAGTGCCACGGAGTGCCTGTCTACGTCATCAGCAATGGCAATGTTGTGGTCGACCAGGGACAGGTAAATTCGCTTGTTTGCGTCTATTGCAGCACTTTGCAACTAGATTTAAATGGACTCTTCCGTATTTACTTTGGTGTTTGTTTCTATATATAGTGGTGTTGAAATTGGAAATTCATATAAAATATGTTTAGCATATATAGTATTGAACAATACAAGAGTCCCTAGGCAGTACTAACTGGAATGAAAGAAAAAAAGGAAAAAAAGAAATAAATTTAATACTTTTTTTCTGTCAACTACAGATAAATGTGACGCAGGGAGCAGGACGTTTTGTC
This sequence comes from Oncomelania hupensis, assembly GCA_036898135.1. Taxonomy (NCBI): domain Eukaryota; kingdom Metazoa; phylum Mollusca; class Gastropoda; order Littorinimorpha; family Pomatiopsidae; genus Oncomelania; species Oncomelania hupensis. The sequence goes on from CM072517.1 coordinate 69,404,545, forward strand.
AACACACCATGCTTCCCCGAGTATGTCTATGGTCGCATTAATGCCAGAAACCAGGTGAGAAGAATATTGTTCACGTAGCTCACCTTTCCTCAACATTGAAGGCATTTCACCATGGTGATCATCCTATTTCATACTTATTGTAAGGCTTTCAATGCCCGGTTGTTGAAATGTGTGTGTGAACGCTATAACATAGGTCTTGTTTTATTTAGGACAGAAACACAAAGAAATAAATTATATTTGAACATTACCAATCTTTTTCAGCAAAGGGGAGAGAAAGCAAACGATGACCAGAGGTTGAAAATAACTAGAAGTTCAGTTCAATTCTTTGGGTTTTGTTTCTTTGAGATGATAGGATAGTTTAAATAAATAAATAATTTTTTAAAATGCTGTGGACAAAAAATCAAAACATGAAGTACTAACAGTAAAATAACTAATATTACCAACTCTTTATTGAATAGTAAAATAAGGGGAGGGAAAGGGAAATAATTAGCAGTATTTAAATATAAAGTGGTATTTCACTATTTGAAATATATGTATAGAGTAGGGTGGCCACTTGCGGCCACGAGCGAACACTTTCTCATACTTCTTTTGTTTATGAACCAATCAGAATCCAAGTTTGATTTTTTTTAATCGGGAGGTCGCAGTAACGGCACTGACATGGCCGGGGTTCTATAAATGAAACATTGTGGACCTACTTAGCAATATCTGCACAATTTCAGTGTACCATGATGCGGCCAGGTGGCCAAGGTGCGTCCAACAATAAGCCACAGCTGCGGCCACCATGCATACACGCGGCCGACACCATGCATGACCTGCGGCCAGGCCCTTTACAACTTTTTAAAACTTGCAAAAACACAAATAAGACAAGAAACGAAAAAAATAAAAACAGAAAAAGCTAGTAGAATAGGAGTTATTAGAATTGGCCGCACCTCGGTCTGGCCGCGTGATGGTCACCGTAATCTCAAAAAAGAAACTTTTCTTGGGTCAATACTTACAGACAGTAAAATTCATATGCAGAGCGCGGCCATAAACTGGAAATCACGAACAAAAAGGCTAAGGTAGACCCAAGGGAAGCAATTGTGATTCTTCAAAGCTTTAAAGCTAGTAGAATAGGAGTTATTAGAATTGGCCGCACCTCGGTCTGGCCGCGTGATGGTCACCGTACTCTATGTGAAATGGTATCTATTGTTCACTTAAGTAGTAGCATCACTGTACATTGTGTTGCCTCCCTTGCAGGCCCGAGAACCGGTGAAGGTGGAGCGAGAGCCTTATGAGGGCTCCGTCATTGACCTGACCGCCAAACCCAAGGAACCCGAAAACCCCATCACTCCCCGCACCCCCAACATCCCCATGTCACCCACCACCATCACCTCGCCCTCCACCCCTCGCAACGATGATGAGTTCCACTCGCGAGGCAAGACTCGCGGCGGCTTCCGCAACATGCAGGAGTCTTCGTTCTCTCTCAGTGGTGAGTACGGTCTCTCCTTTTCTTGTTATGGGCCCTAACGATCTTTTTTTATTTTAAAATTTAAAAAAAATTTATTTTACTTTTTTCGTTGCTTGCGCAAGGGTGAATCAGAATGAGCTCACGCTCTGTGTTTAGGAGGTGGGTGGCGCCTTTAATTGTCTGTGATGTGACATGCTATGTGATGTGTGGGGGTTACACTGTTGGAATTTCTCCCAGAGAGCAGCTAAGACTATGACTTGACTGTAGAAACTGAAGGTTGACGAAGACTGTAGGTACAGTGAAGTTAGACAGGTATGTGTGCGCGGCAGTGTCTGGAGCCCGGCTGCAATGTAAGTATGGTTTACTGTATCTGGAGTAAATGAGAGTGTGAAAGAGGGTTCATGACGCATGGCAGTGGCTAGAATGGAGATCCCGTTTGCGCCTTGTGTTGCCTTACACTTGATTGGGATGTTTTATTCCACCCGCTAATATCCAGCGTTACTAAAGCGTCTACACAGGGGTGTGCAAAGCTAGAAATTTTTACTTGCTAGACTTTGCTCAGAAATATGAGGGGAAACAACTTTGGCTGGCATGCCCGCATGTTGCGCCCAAAGTTGACCTATGTGGGGCGAACATTATTTGCAAACAAACAGTTTCTTGCCTGCAATGTCTGCTTTGTCCTCCATCAAACCTTACAAATCAACCGAAAGGTTGATTTCAGTTGCAATCCTGGCTAGCTTCGCTAGTATGACCTTGCATTGCCATGCAACCGCCAACCCCCCTTACCCTTTCGGGGTGTAGCTTTCATAGTGTTCTAAGACAGCATGCTTTGTTGGTGTTCCCCACCCCACCTCCTCCCGGATAACTCTAGGTAACTAAAAACCAAACAAAAAGACAAGTTACCTCCCATTTCCCAATAAGGCCTATTACTAACTCTCCAGACTAATGTCTCAGCCACAGTCACCTACCGAACACGGAATAGGGCTATAGGGCCTGTATTGTTTGCTGGGGGTAGTCTTCTATCTGGCACTCACACTTCTAGGACATGAGCGTCGGGATCATTGTGTCAGAAAAAGCATGCAGGCGCGCAGACTAAAGGCTTCCGTTTAAACTCTCATTCAAAAGATGATAATGAAACTGTTTTCGATGGACGGATATGGCAATTTGCAAAATCTCAATGGTTACTGTGTTTTCCTATGATTGGCAGGTGCTCAAATAGATGACAATCAGTCGCAGAAATCGTCAATCCGTACCTCTAATCCTCCAGGTGGAAAGTCTTCAGGACTGTGGTAAAAAGGGAAATCACTCTAAACAGCTAAAATTTAGTTTTGCTGGCGTAGTGGCATGCCCTTAGACCACGCTTATCGAGACCAACATTCCGTCTAGTTCTCTTTTTGTTTATCTTTTTCGTTATTTTATATGTTTTAGCACCGATGTCAGCTTTTCTTTTGGAATATTTTACAGAGTTATATATAATATTTCATACATATTTCTGTGAATGGAAGTATAGAATGAAGTATAACTCTTGTACATCCAATATTTTTCTGGATCATTCATCATTATTGTGAACACATTATTTTGATTCTTGTTTATATATATATATATACTCATCATCCGTTCAGCAATGTGAATTAATGAAGTTTAATAAATAGCAGGATTGAGAGTGAAAATGTGGTCTTCTTTGATTATTTTAATTAAAATATTTACTGCCTTTTTAATATATATCTATATTACAATTTTATTGCTCTTACATGCGTTCAGCATTGATAACTTTTTGAAAGCAGCAGGACTGAGTGCAAAATTAGTTGTTGTTTTTTTTTGGATGAATTTAATGGAAATATACTGCCAGATAAATGTATGAAGCATGCGATTAAACCTTACCAGGGTGTTGAATCCATCTTGTGTTTTTAATGAAATGGAAGTTTGCAGTGTTTTGTGTACACTAGTTTGTTAAAACTAGATTTTTTTTCATTTTTGTTTGTTGTTTTTATTCTTTTAAAAAAAATCTATCATTGTGTGCTTTTGACATGCACAAGAATTTGTTTACATTCTCATTTGTTGTTTGCAAATAGTGAAACAATAAAATAGCGATTGTTTGTAGAACACATGTTAAATTCTGTCTCGGATATTTGGAAAGTGTACAGTGAATCAAAAATGTCTTATGTAAAAACGAAAAGAAGGTGTACAAGAATGTTTTCATCATGTAAAAATAATTGACATCATATTCTTAAGATTGATTGTGGAACTATAATTATGAAGTTACTCCTGTTGCTTCATTAACAGCTGAAATTGTACCACAAACCTACCATAGTACTGTTTCTATAGCACCAAGTGATTCAATGTATAGACCAGGGCTGCATGCTATACCCCAAAAAAGAAAGCAGAAGTGACTTTGTAGTGCTTGATTATTATTGTGCCAGGGTTGATGAGTATACTAACTCCAGGATTGATTGTGTGTATTAATGCGGCATTATTTGTATTTACCGTATCTTAACCTACCTATCTTGTGCTGTGAATAACAATAACGGTTTAACGAGTGTGCATTGGTTTTTTTGTTGTTGTTATTACTAGTGTTGTGATTTAAACATTATGTACCAATTATCCATTTTTACAACTAAGGTCTATCACTTTGAGTTTGGGAGCATGATTGAGTGGCTCAGACATTTTTAAATTGCATTTAACCTTGTGTTGATGTTGATTTTGACCTTTGTTAATGTTGACTTTGACCTTTGTTAATGTTGACTTTAACCTCTTTCCAGTCCACTGGACCCTATAAAATGACTAGCTGACTAACTCTGGTAACGTTGACTTTGACCTGGGGTAATGTGGACTTTGACCTTGGGTGATATTGACTTTGACCTTTAGTAATGTTGACTTTGAACATAGGTAACGATACCTTGACCTTTATGATGACTTTGTACTTTGAGTTGTTGCTATAAGTGTTGTCTTGTTACCAAGTTATATACATGTAGATAACGCTTTGGTTTATTTACAGTCGTTTTAAAGGCCAAATATATTTTACAATTCTTGTTCCGTCAATATAAAATTTATACCTGCCTTGAGTAACATCATATTGGAATTATTACCACTAACGCTTTGGTTCATATACAGTCATATTAAAGGCCAAATATATTTTACAATTCTTGTTCCGTCAATATAAAATATATACCTACCTTGAGTTACATCATATTGGAATTATTACCACTAACATCTGACAACTGCAAAATATTATTTTAATTTTTTTTTAAACTTTTAGATGAAATACCAATATTAGAGAGACCTTTTCAGTTTCTTTGACATTCAAAGTTTGAAACAAGAGCACAAGCACACCTTAGTTCGCCCAGAATGGGTCACTGGCTCTGTTTAGTGTTTAGAACTGGGGAGACAGCAAGGCAGACTGAGGGATAGGAAATGAGCATTGCCTTCCTGAAGCTGGCTCAGCGGAAAGGGAGATACCAGTTAAATGGCTCTCTCCCCAAAAGGGTTATGGGCACACCTTTACCTTTGATAAATATGAAAGACAAATTATTTGAGAAATTAGTTTTAAGTTCCAATTTGTATTGGGAAATTGCCTTCCAGCCAAGCACAGTATAAAGCACAAAGAAATAAATGCAAGCACAGTAGGTTCTCACTCACAGCTGGCATGCACTGACCACTGGGCTACAGCGCTGCACCTTTCTAAAATTGATAAAGTCTTTGTGCTAACTACACGTATCTGCACCTGTGATGAGTGTGAAGATGACCGCTGATTCGTGAAGTAATGACCAGAGGTGGAATTATAGGTTAAAGAAAGCAAGACAGGAAAACAATTTACAGAAAAATTTATACAGCTGCGTTACACTGTAAGATAATTTTTGTTACAAGTCAACCTCTTTTTTTTTTTTAACCAGTTAATTGGCCATTGTATGTAATTGCTAGCTGTAGGCTTTCTTCACACGCTTGTTATATGCATCTATTCTTTTCTTTTTTTTTAAAATTGATATTGTGTGTTTCCAAATATGCTTTCAATTTACAATAATATTTTTATTGTACTGAAATAAATCATTGAAATAAAATGTTGATTTGAATTTATAATTGCAACAACAAAACCAAAAAAGCTATTCAACTTTCTCTCTCTTGATCGGTCTGTCTCTCTCTGTCTCAGTCTGTTTTTCTCTTTCTCTCTCTCTCTCTGTCTCTATCACTCTGTCTGATTTTCCGTATGTTTTGACCCACTAGACTTTTCACGGATAAATCATATTTGTTTCCCTATACTCCATCCACTTATGCACAACCTGCACGCCTCAGGATGGATACCTGCATGCCTAAAGTGGACATCATCATGATCATCATTATCCTCTCTCTCTCATAGAAGGATCTTGCAACTCCTCTTATCACCCTCTCTCCGCTCTTCACTCCCTTGATGTGAGTGAATCAATGCATCTATATTGTGAAATAGAAATAAGAGTACAAATTATATAATCTTGTGTGCAAGAGTGCAGGTAGTCGTAGGAATGCAAGGTTGACACCATCACTTCAATACAGTACAATACAATACAATACAATACATCTTTATTGTCCAACTTTCACATTATGTGTACAAGTGGAAAATTGCCTTTGGCATTGAACGCACACTTTGCATAAAATAGTAAATGAACAAAAATTAAAATTTTCATGTGTACAACAGTCGTTATCATAGGACTCATCTATAAATATTCTCTCTCTCCCTCCCCCCTCCTCTAGCTCTCTCTCTTACTCTCTCTCACCTTGTTACACTCGATTCGATGTTGGTGTTTTTCTATCAGTATCTGATTCAGCCCCGATGCTTGAAATCCTGATAGGTGTAACTGATTCGTTTATCCACGCAGCCTGCTCACTCAGCAGCAACAAGGCAAAGTCTTCGTATGAAGTTTTCCACTTTTATTCAGCACACATCAACAACTGCATACAATCGCCTTTTCACTCTCAACTTTTTACTTTCCAACTCACTATCAACCACAACACAAACTCAAATCAAAGGTAAATAAACTCTATTATTGAATAGTTTGCAAATCGAAACGGTTAGATCTATCGTGCGCGTTTCAGACATGCTATCCTTCACGTTTCAACGTAACACACCTTTACCCATGCTGACACATCCACACACACACCCACATGTATACATACACACGAAACACTCCGTCAATACAATGTATAAGTAAATACATCACAAATGCAATAATAACATAATGATAATCATGTTTACATTAACTTGCACATACACGCTCATATACTATACTATTCTATACTATACTATACAGGGGCGGATCAAGGGTAGGGAGGAGGGTCCAAATTGTGGTAGGGACCAGACCCTGGTGGCCTGGTGTGTCCATGCAGGAGCGAAGACCTTGTCAGGAAGGGGTGGAGGAGAAGAGAGTTATGAGGGGGAGGAGTTTGACGCTGCGAAGATAACCTAACTTTATGAGGTGCATTGTAGATAATATGAAGAACAAGGCAAAGTCTCCTAGAAGATAATATGGTTAAACACTAGTGTAAATATATGTCTATTTTGTATGTACGCTCGTATCTTTAAGACGGCATGCAATGTGCGGCTCAATATGAGTATGACACTGTCACTATTTCAAAAAGTACACTGGCAATCATAGCGCAACATTGCTGAGGAGCAAATGAAAAATAAATACCCTATAAACTACTTACATATAAAGAAACAATTTTTTATGCCGATAGTCTTCTTTCTTCTTGGTGTAGGTCTTCCGATGTAATATGTAAAGTAGGCCTATATTTTTTAGTGTGAAGCATTGAGTTTAAAGCGGATCAGATTTAAAATAAAAGAAAAATAAAATTTAAAAAAATGGTGTGTCGTAATTCTACAATGTCTTATCTAAGCTGAAGTCATAAAAATAAGGTATTTAATTGTCTAAAGGACAGAACGACGTTTAAGGTTTATAAAGAAATATGTTCAAAAATATGCTCGACGATGGCTAGATTGTTTACTTTCGTTTCCTCAGAAACCGAAAGTGAAAGTAGAAAAAACACAGTTGTCATGTGATTAGTATTAGCCAATTATAGTGGCGTTGTTATTAAAACTACTGTTTGTAACATGGCGGCAGAAGGCACTATTGGTCGACTAGCAAACAAGAATGCGTGCAGCATTTGTTTAGAACCCTTCAGTGGTCGCTTCCCGAAAATTTTACCTTGTTTTCACACGTTCTGCTTGCATTGTTTGACTACCATCGTTGAAAGATCTGCGCAGCAAGCTGCCAAGGTATTGATAACTTTGAAATCCTGTATCGACCAGCGCTTTGAACTCGTTGGGAAAAAGCGCTAGTATATAATTATCCTTATCTTATCTTATCTTATCTTTGAAAAATTGTCGAATGCCGGAATAGGGAGTGAAAGTGTAACCAATAAGTGGAGTATAGGACTTCACACTCTCGGTCACTTCATCAGTTAATGTGAAGGTTCAGCAGATGGAAAGTAAGGAATTTAAAGCTGGCTTGAAGGAAGTGCAGATTGGAAAGTAACCTGTTGAATGAGGAGTACGTGAATGCATAACTTTACCATTGTAGGTCGCTTTATGATCGAGGACATTTAATAAATAATGATTTATATTGATTTTATCCCCTAAAATGGAGATTTATAATATTTATGCCCTATAGGCGTCAAGTGTGGAGATGTCACACAACCGGGTTGCTGGCTTCTAGTGCCATGACACACTCCGCAGGTCACTGACATCAACGTTTTTTTCCATTTTTATGTAGGACTGTATATCTTTGTACATATTAATTCCACTTTGGTTGTTGGGGTGTCTAATAGTAATATATATGTGCAGGGTGGCATCACGGGTGAGAAAGTCAAAGATGTTATTATCACTTGTCCAACTTGCCGCAGAGACTGCATTGTGCCTCCAGGAGGTGCTGGGGAATTTCAGGTAATTTGAAATACTATTATTGTATTAAATCTAACACTTGTAGAAGACTATCTATTGTGTTTCAAATGGGCATAGTTTTCCCATTTGAGTTCATTCACATCACATGTAATATTTGTATAGGTCTAGTCAAGTCAGCAAACCCTTAACATTGTTGCAGACACTTAACAAGAGATATGTAAGAAAAGGCCCATTATGATTATGCCTTCTTCTCATTCTCATTAAGAGCAGTTGATGTAAAGTTTTCAATGCTGTGGAAAATGGCATATGGTATTTGCAGATGACCAGTTGTTTTGAATGGCATTGTTTTTGCAGAAGAACTTTTACCTGGAGCAGGAGGAGAGTGGACCTGTTCATCTTCAGCCCCTCATCTGCGACCTGTGTGACCAAGGTCAAGTGGCCAGCCATATGTGCACTCACTGCCAGCTCAAGCTGTGTTTCCATTGCCACAGAAGTCACAGGGACTGCCAACTGTCCAGGCAGCCCAGTCAGGATACTGTGCCTGCCATTCCACAACCTGAATCATGGGTGCAGCAACTGGTGGAGAAAGGCAGAGGTCAGATGAAGGTCATGGAGAGGAAGTTGGCCATCCTTGATGCGGAGGAGGCGGATCTGGTCAGGCAGAGGAAGAAGTATGAGGATGCCCTAAACCAACGTTACACCTCAGTTACTGGCATGATTATGGACAGCCTGACAGCAGCTCATGATCAGATGATGCGTGATGTCAAGGCAAAGTCTGACAAGGAGGAAGAGAGAATGAAGAAAGACAAGATTCAGCTACAGAATAAACTTGATGCTTTGACGAAACTTCTCGTTTACAGTGATCCAGCCGATGCATCCGTCTCAAACATCAAATCAGCCTTGCTGTCGGAGGCAGAATTCTCACAGCTGGAGAAACGCAACACTCAACATGGGCTTTCAGATTCATTTGCTCGCAAGATCCCCCAGGAAAACATTGGTGGCCTCTTGAAGAAGATCAAGGAGGCAGTGTTTGGAGCAGCAGATACTGGTGCTGAGGCTGGAGACATCGACCCAAATTTGTTATTTGGAGATGGTGATCTCTCTACTAAGAGTTCGGAAGTGTCGCAGTACTCTGCCACAATCAGTGAACTGGAGCGCAAGGTGGAGCTGTTGATGCAGGACAACCATGAAAGAAAACAAGTGGGCGCAAAGCGAGATCTGGTGGATGAAATGAGAGCCATCTATGACAAGAACACCCTTTTGCTACAAGAGGTGGCAGTACTGCAGGCAGAGAATGGTGCACTGCGACAAGATGTGAACAAGATGCAGGGTGAGAATGGTGCACTGCGACAAGATGTGAACAAGATGCAGGCAGAGAGTGGTGCACTGCGACAAGATGTGAATAAGATTCAGGCAGAGAATGGTGCACTGCGACAAGATGTGAACAAAATACAAGGAGAGAATGGTGCACAGCGACAAGATATGAACAAGATAAATGGAGAGAATGGTGCACTGCGACAAGATGTGAGCAAGATGCAAGGAGAGAATGTAGCACTGCGACAAGATGTGAACAAGATGCAGGGTGAGAATGGTACACTGCGACAAGATGTGAACAAGATGCAGGGTGAGAATGGTGCACTGCGACAAGATGTGAACAAGATGCAGGGTGAGAATGGTACACTGCGACAAGATGTGAACAAGATGCAGGGTGAGAATGGTACACTCCGACAAGATGTGAACAAGATGCTGGGTGAGATTGGTACACTGCGACAAGATGTAAGCAAGATGCAGGGTGAGAATGGTACACTGCGACAAGATATGAACAAAACGCAAGCTGGGCTACACAAGCTTCAAACTGATGTCAACAGCATTTCTGGCCAACTTCAAACTAGCGTTGGGCAGTATGTAAATAAGAATCGACCCTCAGCTACAGGAACAACCGCAGCTGATGCACATGAGCTTGCGACAGTGAAAGCAGAAGTGAAAACTCTGCAGGTGGAAAGTAAGGAATTCAAAGCTGACTTGAAGGCAGTGCAGATGGAAAGTCAGCTGGTCAAGACAGACCTGAAGACATCACAAGTTCAGGTTGACAGTATTTTGAGTCAGGTTACTTCTCTGCAAGTTTCTCAAAAGAGATCAGATGCAGAATACAAGCGAAACGTTTCACACCTGATGACCAGAATAGGTTGGTATGGACTGTGATGTTTTTTTAATATTATTTTTTGTTATTTATTCCAGACTTGCTTGGAATATTTTGATGTAATCAGGAATCAGAACATGCCAAAAGTCTGTCTGTTGGTCCATCTCAAGAAGAAGGTTGCTGGGGTTAATAATGTGCTATTTATTAAATGTTGCTCTATATAATATCTAAAACAATGGTTGAATAGACTATGCTCAGAAATATTACGGAAAACCACTTTGGCCCACTTGCCCGCATTTTGCACCCAGAGTTGTCTTACGTTGAGCGGACATTATTTGCAAACAGAGTTTCTTGCCAATAATTTCTGCTGTGTCCTCCATCAAACCTTACAAATCAACCAAAAGGTTGATTCCAGTTGCAATCCTGGCTAGCTCATCCTTTGCACTGCCTTACAACCACCACCCCCTTATCCCGAAGAAAAGCTTGCAGCTCAGCGTAGCTTTCATAGTATTCTGAGACGAGATGCTCTGATGATGTCAGCCCGGATAACTCTAGATAACTAAAAGTACAAACAAAACAAAAAGACAAATTACCTCCCATTTCAGAATAAGGCTTATTGACTTTGATGATATTTATTAATAATACATAGATTTGTGTAGCGCACATATCTCACACAAAAAAAGAGTGATTCAAAGAGCATATTTGTTTAATTATATTGTTTTATTTGGTATAAATGTACTTAAACTAATGGCTAATCACTCTGTGTCAATCTGTTGGTCAGTTGGTCGTTTGCGCATCTTCTGTTGGCATTAACTTTTCTGTTCAAAACACTGTTTTGGCATTATCTCAAAACTTACTTGGCTAATTTGTGTTATGTTTACTTTGCCAATACTGCTACTCAGCCTTGTATATGTTTCATATAACTTGCACCTTTTTGATGGTTGAGGTTGCTGAGGCCCATCATTTTGTAAGCACAGCTGGGATCCCTGCATCTCAAAATTGCCGTAACAAATTATGATAAATTTTAGCTTGGAGATTGTGCAGATCGCGGTCAATGGAATTGTTGAATGTTTTAATGTTCCTTCTTTAGGTTTAAACCAAAACCTAAATAGAGCAGTCCCATGAAAATTAATTACCACTTTTGAAAATGCTGTTCAGCTATATATGTGGGAGTGACTAGAAATGTATTTGAATGGCTTTCGATCTTGTTTAATTTTATTTTTTAATCGCTGTACTCTTCTAATGTGTTTATAATTATTTATTTAATTACTGATCTGGAATCACTGTGATATCGTAAGTAATAAATATCCTATCCTATCCCGTAACTCGAAGGTCGTTTGGGCACCACAGATGATCGTTTAACCAGCGTACTCCTTCTTCTGTCCTCAGCAACCCTCATCATGGCTTCGCTCAGTGTCAAGCCAGTAATAAATATATGTAGTAATAATAATACTGGATGCTGTACAACCCCTCTTCCAAAGCAAAACTGGAAGCATGTTCATTACAAGTACTGGTCAACATACAGGCTCACATGGTTACACATACTCTTCCATGCACTGTTAAGTTGAGACACTGAAGAGGAATGTTGACATTTTGCTTGGCACATGAAACCTGCAATGATAGCATTTACTAAGAACAGTTGTAATAATTATTTGTTTTCATTTGTAGATCTGTTTATTTCATGTACTCTCTGTCAATCTTGTTTCAGACCAGCTGAAGACCCCTGTTTACTTCAGGGTAACTTTGGATCAAGACGTGGTCACGGACAGACAGAGGAAGCTAATTTTAACAAATGTGTTTGCAAATGAAGGCGGAGGTTATAACTGTGATTCGGGAATGTTTGTGACTCCTGTTTCTGGTACTTATCTATTTATAGTTTCAGTTGAACCAAAAGCAGCTGGTGCTGGAGCAGCTGAAGTAGAGATTATTACTGAAGGAGACATTGTCATAGCATATGCACTTAGTGATGTGATTGATGTTACTAGCACCGGTGTTGGCGTAGCTGTATTAACCCCAGGTCAAAGAGTTTGGCTGAGAACATTCCAAGATAAAGCCAGTTTTCATGGGACTGATACAACATGCTTTGTAGGTGTGTTATTAATGCCGCATGTTTAAAGCATTGTCATGTTACTAAGCCAGTTTATTTCAGAAACATGTGGCAGGGTCTTTGCTGTTGGCTAAACCGAACTGGGCTTGTTTGCAACTCTCTCTTCTCTTTTTCCTTGCTTCTGAGGCCAGGGCTTTCAATGTGAGAGCTTCATCAGTTGATTTGGGAGGGCCTCTGGCTTGATATAAGCGTGGTGCTAATTACATTTACAAACTCTGAGTATTAGTAGTGTGTTAGCACAAAATAGGTTCATAAGCCTTTTAGAATGTCCTAATTATTAATGTCTTTCTCAAATCATGCTTTCGTTAGTCTGAAATGCATGACATTTTCTGAGCACATTTTCTTCTTTTATTTCTTTCTTTATATATGCATAATTTATTAGTGTCTTGTTTTTGTTTCACTTCTTTTCATATGATATGTATTTCGATGTTCGATGTTTTTAACGTGCTGGCGCATGCTCCCGTCAAGTCCCACACATGTGTATTGTTCCCCAACATTGGGGTTTGCACATTAATCTGAAGAAGAAGAAGAAGTATAAAGCGTGAGAACTGTGCTTTGAACTGATATTGCTATAAAAAGCTCTATTTAAATACCCTTATTATTATTATTATTACTATTATTATTATTATTATTATTATTATTATTATTATTATTATTATTATATGTTTTTAACAGGTGGAATAAATCAGAGAACTGCTAGTATTTAAAATTTACAATAATGAGAAAGAAAGTTTTCTAATTATTTTTTAAACAGAGTTGCTGCTAACTGGAATAACTTAGCAACCTCGCTAAGTAGCAGTTTAAACCATACATTCCTTAGGAATGAAATTCAACAGTTCAATAATCTCCCAAAGCTAAGGACATTCAATTGGTATGATGAATAATACAACATTATTATTGTCATCATTATTGGTGAATACGGAAACTATTTTGTCAGCTCAATTAATTTCTTGTAATTGAAGTCTGTTCATTTTTTTTAATGATTTTAAACATTCGCTCATAATTACACACACAAACAAACATAGGTATCTGTGCGCCAGATATATAGTAGATAGATATAAAAAAAACATACATTTTTAAAAATGTTTCTTAAATCAGTACTAAGAATAATGCTGCCTATTTTTTAATTACTATCCTGTTATGCAGTATATTATTAATATCATCAGTGTTTTTTAACATTACATCTTTTTATATGTTTAATGGCAACAACGATGCACACTCAAATAATGAATGATGTATATTAATTGGATGCTGGCATACATGATATACAATTAATACCTTTAACATAATTATGTTGAAATCGACGAATCCAAGTGCATTTTGTACATGATTTTATAAATATTTATTGAACAGGATATAACATTTTGCTTATATTTTGTCATGTTTTGTCACGTTCCGGAATATTGAAAAAGAAAAAGAGAGAGAGAGAGAGAGAGATGGATAGCTTGATAGATAGCTAGATATATAGATAGATTGATAGATAGATAGATCGATAGATATACACGAAAAGCTTTTGGACCCGTGGATAAAAAAATACATAAAATGACATAATAATGGGCTGAATGTTGTTTTTCAACTATGACTGTAAACATTTGTTTTTAACATTGGAGGTTGTTACAATTGTTTTAAGATATCAATATATCATGACCCTATTGTTGTTATGATAAGAGATCTTGATACAATAAGGAGAGCAGCCAGTGGGCTTCTCAGGCAGCTTGAGATAAATCCTGTATCAGCCAGCGCCTTGAGCAACCCTCGAGTGGTAACAACGCTATGTAAGAACCAGTAAATAATTACATAATAATAAGAATGCTGTCATTGACATATCAGTGGACATTCATCTTGTTTTTGTACTGCGTTATAGTGACTTGGTGCATTGCCTGGATGATACTGCCCTGCAGTTGCTATATATGCTTTCACTGAGGAGGCAACATGAATCTTGCTCAAATAGGTGACTGATATTAATAATAATAATAATGATAATAATAATAATAATAATAATTATTATTATTATTATTATTATTATTATTATTATTATTATTAATACAGTAGTGAACGGTTCTGTTGAATGCATGCACACAGCTGACAGGAAACAGCATGCGCCAAATATAAAATATAATTGTAAAATATCTTTGGTTTATCAAATGAGGTCCATGTGATAGATGACAAAGATAACCTGATCATGAACTGCAGTGGCAATAATACACAGACTGGGATTCGAGTTATGATTTATTTTAAGCTTATTTTACCGTTCTTCCATAGCATGCTTCAAGAGCTGCACAAGACGCTGGCCAATACAGGATCTAAGTAACTATTAAATCGAGTTATTGGGTTGAATCTGATTACAGTTCTGTTAACGAAATGCAGACCTCTTAATAGTCCAAATGTCCAAAATGTAAGAAGGAATAAGTGGAACCTTTTCTTTTAAATTGTCCTTTACACATCTTTTAGAAGAATGTGTAAAGCCAGGCAAAATGGAGTGCGGGTGCGTTCATGGAGCATACCAAAGAATATTCAGTTAACACAAAATTAAACTTTCTTGGAGCATACGTACTGTAGCGCAGTGTGCAGCGCTGCAAAGTTCTTCTTTTTCCTTTAATGTCCGTCATACTCTACAATGCATATCAGGGGATATATTATTTAGTAGTACTACGTATGCTGTGGGTTCTTCCTTTCCTATCCCGTAACTCGAAAGTCGTTGGGGCACCATAGATGATCGTTTAACCAGTGTTCTCCATCTTTCTCTGTCCTCAGCAACCCTCGTGGCTTCGCTCAATTTCAAGCCAAACCATTCTTGGATGTTGTCCTCCCATCTCTTTTTCGGACTCCCTCTTCTTCTGCCTCCCTGCACCGTGCCTTGCAGAATGGTCTTTGCAATCCTGATGCTCTGGTCACTTGACCATACCATAGGAGTTTCGGTTTCTTCACCACTATGAGCATGTCATTGACATTGTGTTGTCCAATGGCCTGTCTGACTACGTCTTTAGTGATGTGCTGTGTATACGAAATGCCCAGAGGTCTTCTGTAGCACCTGATCTCCTTGCTTTGTATTCTTCGTTGCAGGTCTACGGTAAGGGTCCATGTTTTGCAGGCGCATAGGAAGATGGAGATGACAAGGGGGCGTAGCAGCCTTACCTTGGAGTTTATACTGATGGTCCTGTCTTTCTAAATGGGCTTCAACCTTGTCAGGGCAGCAGTTTGTTTGCATGAAAGGACTTCATGTCGGGACCCATTGTGTGATACAATGGCTCCTAAATATTTGAAGCTATGCACCGTGTTGAGGGATTTGCCTTGGGCTTTGATGTCTGTGTTGATGCCATTGGTGTTGTTGTCATCGTTTTGGTCTCCTCTGCACTTATTTCCATTCCCTTAAGGCTCTGGAGGTTGAGAAAGATGGAGTACGCTGGTTAAACGATCATCTATGGTGCCCCAACGACCTTCGAGTTACGGAATAGGATAGGATATGATAGGACCAGCTGTTTAAGTTCTTGTTCCTCTCAGAGCCTGTGTTCCTCTCCAGCCAATCCATAAATGTCATTCGCAAAACGGAGGTGTGAGATTGTGCGAGCTGGCCACTCGCAATAAATTTAATTTTTTGATTGTCTGTCTTTGTTTTACTTTGTGATGAAACTTTTTTGCTTTATTTGACGTTGGAGGACAAAATGTTGTTTTTGTTATTTTTGCCAGTTTCATGTACATTTTGAAGTGAGAACAACTCATCCTTGTGACATGAATAATTGTTTTGCATGAGCTCTGTCAATTATTTGTTTGCTGATAATGTGATATATTTGCTCATCATAAACTAAGACTGTGATCGAGCTTGTCTTTGCCTTTTGGACACAGTTGTGTTTTGTACTTTGGTCTGCCATGCAGGACTTGTCTTTTCTGTCTGCTCATGCTGACTAGGGAACTTACATTATTTTGTGATTTAGGATGCTGAACTATAGGTAACTATACTTTGTATTGTTTTCTTTATTACATCTTGATAATATTTGTAGAAATATAATTCTGAAATTATGGAAGATGTTTTCATTTAGATATCTTATTAGTTAGTTTGAACTTCATTTGTTTTAGTTGGGGCTCAGAACTTTGCTTGTGTTTGTAAATGAAAGATTGTTGTTCGAGTGGTGCTCAGTTTGCTAACTGAAACTTAATTGTGAAAGTATTTACGTTGGGGTGTTAGTCTACTCGATTATTGCTACATTTATCTTATTGTTTGTTATTGCAGTTTGTGAGCGTCAATCTGGTTTGTCATTCTTTTGTTCTTTTAGTGTGGACTTCTTACGGTTTATTTTTTTCTCGTTTCTTTCCCAGTTGTACCTGACTCGGCTAAAACTCATCTGACCATGCCAGCAATTTGAATAAAGTTCTCTTTCAACGAGTTATATGAGTTCGAGTTCTATACTGAATTCAATGAATGCTTGAAAGGGTTTCCCAGACTCCGATAATTCCCAGAGCATTCAATTAGTCCCTAGAAAACCTAGCTGTGGCAGGCACAGAGATTGACTGCTGACTGTGCCTTCGTGATCTGCAAGAGCACCTGACATGAAACGCTCCAGGAAGATGTTGAAGAGTGTTGGAGAGCAGGGGTGGATTTTGCCATTGTTGAAAAGGCATGCAATCTTCTCTGAAACCATTAATGCGAAGTGGCGAAGCAAGCAAGTGAACTAGGGGGATCAGGGGGGCATACCTACCCCCTCCCTCGGAAAAATGTGAAAATAATGGTTAAAATCTGTGCAAGCTGGTGCATTCTGGGCATTATTTTGAGGACTGAATTAAAACAGTATTGTTTTGTGCTAAAAGTCCTTTTGTTCCCTAGTTTTGCACTCTACACTCTGCATTCTACACTCTGCATTCTACACTCTGCATTCTACATTCTGCATTCTACACTCTGCATTCTACACTCTACACTCTGCATTCTACACTCTGCATTCTACACTCTACACTCTGCATTCTACACTCTACACTCTGCATTCTACACTCTGCATTCTACACTCTACACTCTGCATTCTACACTCGCATTCTACACTCTGCATTCTACACTCTGCATTCTACACTCTGCACTTTGCATTCTACACTCTGCATTCTAATAATAATAATAATAATTACTGTATTTATAATGCGCTTATCTTATAATAATTATAACTCTAAGCGCGCACTCACAACTCACGCACGCATGTGCACGCTTTAAACAATGACACATGTAACAATTACGCAAAAAATACATTCACTCAAATATACTCATACCACAAACAGACCAGACACTATATGCGAGAGACAGCTGGCGATGGGGTGCGTAGTGAGGTCATAGTGTTAGAACTGCTTGAAAAGGTAAGTTTTGAGGGCAGACTGGAAGGAGGTGGGAGAGGGTTTCTGACGGAGAGAGAGTGGAAGAGTATTCCAGATGGATGGGCCGTAGACAGAGAAGGAGCGGGACCCGAACGTGCTGAGTTTGGAGCGAGGAATGCGGAGGCGGAGAGGGTCGGAGGCAGAGCGAAGAGAGCGAGAGGGAATGTATGGGTGAAGTAAGTCAGAGAGATAGAGAGGAGCGGAGTTGTTGAGGGACTTGTAGCAGAGAGACAAGGTCTTGTATTGAATGCGTTGGGAGATGGGAAGCCAGTGTAGGGCTTTGAGCAAGGGAGTGACGTGGTCAGATTTCTTCTTTCTGAGGACGAGGCGGGCAGTATTGTTTTGAACGCGTTGGAGAGGGAGAGTGGTGGAGCGGGGAAGGCCGGAAAGAAGGGAGTTGCAATAGTTGATGCGAGACAGGATGAGGGAGACAGCAAGTTTGGTGGCAGCTTCTACACTCTACACTCTGCATTCTACACTCTACACTCTGCATTCTACACTCTACATTCTACACTCTGCATTCTACACTCAATCCCTTTTCATTTGTGCCTTTTTCACACTCGGGATAAAAACGGAATAGAGATGTGTTTGCAATATGTTTTCCATTGTTTTAGGCTGCACTCTGCACTCTACACTAGACTAGACTACACTCTACACTAGACTAGAGTGAACTAGGGGGTCCAGGGGAAAAAATTGAAAATAATGTTTACAATCTGTGCAAGCTGGTGCATTCTGTGCATTATTTTGAGGACTTAAAACAGTATTATTTTGTGCTAAAAGTCTCTTTTAGCCCCCCCCCCCCCCCCCCTACATCCCCCTCCCACACTGTTACGTTGAAACGCGAACGAAAGTATGTCGGAAGCGTGTACGATAGATCTAATCGTTTCGATTTGCAAAGTATTCAATAATGGAGTTTATTTACCTTTGATTTGAGTTTGCATTGTTGTTAGGAGAGGCTTTGTATAACGTTGATAATTTGCGTTAGTCGATATTATTTGAGAATCTTCTGGATATGCGTGTTTACTCTTGATAGAAATTTCCCGATACATGTCGAAGCAAGAGGTCGTTCTGGAAGATATAAAAATATGTATTGACATAAGTCAGTGATGACGATCTTTTATTCGATTGGTGGCAGTGCGTCATTTCTACAGTATTCGAAATTCTTCCGGAAGAGAGAGAGATTATAAAAGCCTGTGCCTCACTGTTGTTGAGAGATAGTTGATTGTTGTTGATAGTGATTTGGAAAGTAAATTTGAGAGTGGAAAGACGATTGAGCGATTGTATGCAGTTGTTGATGTGTGCTGAATAAAAAGTGTTTTCTATCAGTATCTGATTCAGCCCCGATGCTTGAATTCCTGATAGTTGTGTAACTCAGATTCGTTTATTCACGCAACCCGTCCAAACAGCATACAAGTCACAAAGTCGACGTATGAGGTTTTCCACTTTTATTCAGCACACACCAACAACTGCATACAGTTCTCAACTCAACTCAACAACTTTCACAGCAACTCTCCAAATCACTATCAACAACTTTACTCTCTCTCAACAATGTTATGTTATGTTATGATAGATTAACGTCCCCGGACACAATGCGTATAGGGGACAACTTAGAGTCTCTCTCAACAACAGTGAGGCACAGGCTTTTATAATCTCTCTCTCTTCCGGAAGAATTTCGAATACTGTAGAAATGACGCACTGCCACCAATCGAATAAAAGATTGTCATCACTGACTGGGTACCGAGTCGCATAGTCTACTAAAGTCAGTACCCATCGATGACCTTCTTCACTCGGAGGTCTTATTTCGCCAATTAAGTCTAAGGCCACCCTCTTGAAAGGTCGGTCGATCAGAGGCATCCTCTGCATAGGCACTTTCGGGACCCTTCTTCGAGGCATGGTTTTCTGGCAAATGTCACACGATCGGCAGAAACGGCTGACGTCCGCATGAAGTCCTGGCCAGTAGAACACCGCCTGGATTCTGTCTGACGTCTTCTTGATACCTAGGTGACCTCCCATGATTGAGTCATGCGCTACTTCCATCACCTGGCGCCTTAGGGGTAACGGTACCAAGACTTGACGTAGTGGTTTCCCTCCGTTGACCCTCGGGTGCTGGAAGATTCGGTACAGGATCTTGGCCTTCACCTCAAAATAGACCGTACCTTTGGTCACGTGGTCTTGGCGGTTCCTGTACTTGTTTAAAGTACTATCAGCTTCCTGGAGCTGGATCAGCTTATCTCTGTCCACGATGGCAGCTTTGGAGTTGTCGGCGACCTTCAGTGGCGTAGACGTCTTGTCTTTCTTGGCCTGGGCCCTGGTAGTAACAGCACCGACGATCTCTGGTCGGCAGGGCTGAGCCGGAGTAGCCACATTGTCCCGTAGCAGCTCTGTAAGGTCTCCATCGGGAAATGGCAATGGATCCTCCTCCACAACTTCGACGTGTTGAGTTGAGGCAGGACTCCACTCTGGATCGGGGTCGTCGGGTCGTCTCGCGCCGTCGATATTCCCGATCATCAAATCATACAGCAGCTTCTTCAGGCAAACCGCTTCGACTTCGCCTATGTAGAAAGGGGTGTTGACATGAATCTTCGCAACTGGCGCTCTCACACATTTGCTGTCGGCCATAAGTGTCCATTTTGAATCGCCAGTGAACTGTTCTTTAGCGATTAGGTCTTCTCTGACGATGACCCCACTGCATACGTCGACTTTGTGACTTGTATGCTGCTTGAGCGGGTTGCGTGAATAAACGAATCTGAGCTACACTCATCAGTACTTCAGCATTGGGGCTGAATCCACTACTGATAGAAAACACCAACATCAAACTGAGTGTAACATTTTGGGGGTCAAGCCGCGATTCACGCCATAGCCAATGGTTCAACTGCTACAACAAGCGAGTCAACGTTACGAGAGGCAGTCATCGAGGGTAGCCGCCAACAAGTTGCGTCGAGAGGGGCCAACATACTGGGACTACATCACCGATAGGTTCGGGTTGACTGCAAGGGCGTGTGGTCGCTGAAGAGTTGCTTCGTGAGCGAACAACAGATCGGGACTACGTGGCTGCCGTAAGACTACGTCGATGGACAGTCTCGGAGCTACATCGCCAGTTTTACAGGGAGCGACGAGCGGACGTCGCGTCTACTTCAGCACAGGAGCGTGTACATCAACACCAGCGTGGTGCAGCGTCGCATACGACGAGGACAGCGGGGCCTGCGTCAGCGAAGGCGACTAGTGGCAAGCATCAGCGCTACTGCAGAAAGCGTGCTGTTCTAGAACAGTCTAGAAAGGTACAGCACAGTCAAGAACTTTCCAGAAAAAGAACTCTACAGTCAAGAACTTTCTAGAAAAGAACTTTCCAGAAAAGAACCTTCTTGAAAAGAACTTTCTAGAAGCATCAAGATGGCTGACTTCTGGCAGAAAGGGGTTGAACTGAATCTAAAAGGCAAACAGCTGACGGAGTACGTCAAGTCTCAGGAGAGAATACAAGAACGAGAATTAGAAGAGCAACGCCGCCGTGAAGAAAGAGAATTTGAAGAGCAACGACGCCGAGAAGAAAAGGAAGAACAGCGTCAACGGGAAGAAAGAGAAGAGCAGCGTCGCCAAGAAGAAAGAGAAGAAAAGCGTCGACGTGACGAGATGGAAGAGAGACGATTAGAGGCTGAGCGTCAATTCCAGTTAGAAATGGCGCGCATCCCACAACAGCAGCGCGCGCCACAAGTTATCAGCGACTACAAAGCTCCAAAATTGCCAGCGTTCGTCGACGAAAAGGACCAGATCGACAGCTATCTGGCGAGGTTCGAAAGGTTCGCCGAAAGCGCTAAATGGCAACGTCAAGACTGGGCGATCATACTCAGCGCACTACTGACGGGGAAGGCGCTCGATGTCTACAGTAGACTGTCGAATAATGACGCCAAAGACTACGACGTTTTGAAAGCGGACCTATTGCAGTGCTACAACTTTACAGAAAAGGGCTACCGTAAACGCTTTCGTGAATGCCGGCCTTTTTCAGACGAGACGCCAAAGCAGTTTGTGGAGCGCCTGTCATCATATCTACACAAGTGGGTGGAATTATCAGGCAAAGGGAAGACTTACGAGAGTCTCCATGAGCTGATCGTGAGGGAACAATTACTCAACGCCTGCCCTAAGGACCTCGCGATCCACTTGGAAATACAAAAGTTGCAGACGCTAAAAGACGTTGCTGAGGCTGCTGAAAGATATCTCATCGCTCATGAGAAAACGTTGGGGCCACCCAGCGTGACGAAACATTTTCAGAAGACGGCAAACCATGTGAACCAGATCCAGGGGAGCCAGACGAGCCAGGAACACACTGACTCCACGCCACCTCCCAGGGAAGGGCATTCAAGAGGCTGTTTCACTTGCAACGCTACAGACCACAGAGCGGCTAATTGTCCTCAAAACAAAAGTAGCGGACAGCGGAGCAGTACGGACAACGCAGCGGCGGGCAACCGGCAGAGGCGGTTCTCCAATCAACGGCAAACCAGTAGATCTGACCATCAGGTGTGCGGCGGGAGCGTCATTCTTCCGAGTGAGACCAAGCGCACAGCTACCCCTGCCGACGTGCAAGAGTGCATGACCGATGGCCAACTTCTCCTTGCCAACGGAAAATCCATCCCCGTCGTCGCCAGCGCAGCTGTGACCGTCCAGAACATGCCTGTTTCAAAGGGACGCGTCGGAAATCATGAAGTGACTGTCTTAAGAGACTCTGGCTGCAGTGGGGTCATCGTCAGAGAAGACCTAATACCAAAAGAACAACTCACTGGCGATTCAAAATGGACACTTATGGCCGACAGCAAATGTGTGAGAGCGCCAGTTGCAAAGATTCAAGTCAGCACCCCTTTCTACATAGGCGAAGTCGAAGCGGTTTGCCTGAAGAAGCCGCTGTACGATTTGATGATCGGGAATATCGACGGCGCGAGGCGACCCGACGACCCCGATCCAGAGTGGAGTCCTGCCTCAACTCAACACGTCGAAGTTGTGGAGGAGGATCCATTGCCGTTTCCCGATGGAGACCTTACAGAGCTGCTACGGGACAATGTGGTTACTCCGGCTCAGCCCTGCCGACCAGAGATCGTCGGTGCTGTTACTACCAGGGCCCAGGCCAAGAGAGACAAGACGTCTACGCCACTGAAGGTCGCCGACAACTCTAAAGCTGCCATCGTGGACAGAGATAAGCTGATCCAGCTCCAGGAAGCTGACAGCACTTTAAACAAGTACAGGAACCGCCAAGACCACGTGACCAAGGGCAGTGGCACGGTCTATTTCGAGGTGAAGGCCAAGATCCTGTACAGAATCTTCCAGCACCCGAGGGTCAACGGAGGTAAACCACTACGTCAAGTACTGGTACCATTACCCTTAAGGCGCCAGGTGATGGAAGTAGCGCATGACTCAATCATGGGAGGTCACCTAGGTATCAAGAAGACGTCAGATAGAATCCAGGCGGTGTTCTACTGGCCAGGACTTCATGCGGACGTCAGCCGTTTCTGCCGATCATGTGACATTTGCCAGAAGACCATACCTCGAGGAAGGGTCCCGAAAGTGCCTATGCAGAGGATGCCTCTGATCGACCGACCTTTCAAGAGGGTGGCCTTAGACTTAATCGGCGAAATAAGACCTCCGAGTGAAGAAGGTCATCGGTGGGTACTGACTTTAGTGGACTATGCGACTCGGTACCCAGAAGCAGTGCCTCTGAAGAAGATTGACACTGAAACTGTTGCAGAGGCGCTAGTGGACATGTTCAGTAGACTTGGAGTGCCTGAAGAGATCCTGACAGACCTCGGGACGCAGTTCGTCTCTGACTGCATGAAGGAGGTCAACAGACTGCTGAGCATCCGGCATTTGACTACGACACCCTACCATCCAATGTGCAACGGGCTTGTCGAAAAGTTCAATGCTACGTTGAAGTCCACCCTGAAGAAACTGTGCAGCGAGCAGCCCAGACAATGGCATCGTTACATCAACGCCTTACTTTTCGCCTACAGAGAAGTACCGCAGGAGTCCACCGGCTTTTCTCCGTTCGAGCTGCTGTACGGAAGAACCATCCGAGGGCCGATGCACATCCTAAAAGAACTGTGGACGAAAGAAATAGACACCCCAGAGGTGAAGAACAGCTACCAGTACGTGTTTGAGCTACGGGAGAAGCTGGAGCAGACTCTCGAGATAGCCAGAGAAAACCTGAAGAAGTCCCAAGACTGTGGAAAGCACTACTACGATCGTAGGGCTGTGAACAGGAAGTTCAAACCTGGCAACAAAGTGCTGGTGCTGCTACCTACCGATCATAATAAGTTGCTGATGCAGTGGAAAGGCCCGTACGAAGTGGAGACCGTGGTGGGAATCAACGACTACAAGGTGAAGGTCGGCCAGCATTCCAAGATATACCACGCCAACCTCCTTAAGCTGTACGTGGAAAGGCCATCAGAGACTGTGCACGCAGCCACAGCAGCTGTGACCGACGACAGCTTTGACAGCGAAGAACTGTTGGAACTGGGAGACTTCCACAGCAAAGAAGGCATCGATGACGTTAAGCTAGGACCAAGCTTGACGGAAGGTCAGAAGATGGAGCTCAAGGACCTTATGGGCGAATTTCCCCATAGCTTCAGTGATGTCCCAGGCTCTACGACTTTGGTCGAACATGAAGTCCACACCCAGACCTGGAAGGAGCATCTGCAGACCTTGAGGGAGCTGTTCCACCGTCCCGCAGAAGCCAACCTGACCGTGAGACCCAGCGAATGCATTCTGGGAGCTGACAACGTCGACTGCGTCGGACATCCGACGGGAGAGGAAGACAACGGAGGATGCACTGACTCCAGGAAAGCCCACGAGATCACTGTCTTTGACCCTGGGCCGATGACGACCGCAACTGACGAGGGCGTCGTTTCCTTGCGGATTGAAAAACATTGACCATGTAGATAAACTGTGAACATTGACAGTACCCAGAAAGACTTGCAGATGAGAAACATTGATTCTGTGTGAATGAACTGTGAACATTGACAATATCCAGACAGATTTGGGGATGAAAACCATTGACTCTGTATGAATGAACTGAGAACGTTGATAATGTTCAGACAGTCTGAAATAAGTTTTAATTCTGAACTTTGTTTGTGCATTACGTTTCAACGTTGTTGAAAGAAATTGGGTAAATTTCTTCTTGAGTGGGGGGTTATGTTACGTTGAAACGCGAACGAAAGTATGTCGGAAGCGTGTACGATAGATCTAATCGTTTCGATTTGCAAAGTATTCAATAATGGAGTTTATTTACCTTTGATTTGAGTTTGCATTGTTGTTAGGAGAGGCTTTGTATAACGTTGATAATTTGCGTTAGTCGATATTATTTGAGAATCTTCTGGATATGCGTGTTTACTCTTGATAGAAATTTCCCGATACATGTCGAAGCAAGAGGTCGTTCTGGAAGATATAAAAATATGTATTGACGTAAGTCAGTGATGACGATCTTTTATTCGATTGGTGGCAGTGCGTCATTTCTACAGTATTCGAAATTCTTCCGGAAGAGAGAGAGATTATAAAAGCCTGTGCCTCACTGTTGTTGAGAGATAGTTGATTGTTGTTGATAGTGATTTGGAAAGTAAATTTGAGAGTGGAAAGACGATTGAGCGATTGTATGCAGTTGTTGATGTGTGCTGAATAAAAAGTGGAAAACTTCATACGTCGACTTTGTGACTTGTATGCTGCTTGAGCGGGTTGCGTGAATAAACGAATCTGAGCTACACTCATCAGTACTTCAGCATTGGGGCTGAATCCACTACTGATAGAAAACACCAACATCAAACTGAGTGTAACACACACACACACTCTTCTGCAAACTCTGATTATAAAATTTACAATGGCGAAACATCTTGCATGAAGATTTATTAAAAAAAGACAGGTAAGGTAATGCAAAGCAGGTATGCAAATAAAACAAGAATTAGCCACTCAAAAAACTGACTTGATGCATGTACAAGAAATACCCGTCTGGTGAATTTTTAAAAAAAATTTAAAAAAAACTAATTTGGATCGAGGTACATGAAACTGTGTGGTGAGTGAGAATTATTATAGTTTTTTCTCTTCTGTCTTCTTTTCTCACAATTTTTTTTGTTGTTTTGTTTTTGTTTTTTGTTCGTTAGGGGTGTGTGAAGTGCACAAGTGCACACCCCCAAAATCCGCCCCTAGAGAGAATAGACATATTTTGGGGGGAAAAGATCCCAGCCTTCCGACATTGTGCGCTACGATTTGTTTAGCTGACGAAGCGAAATGTGTAGCGCTTCCGAGCACGCTTCTCGTCTTAGCGGAATCTTTGTAGAGCTACAAAGCGTCCACTGAACACAATCAAAGAAAGTTTATATTCTTTGGCCCAATCCATTTGTTTTCTTTCGCTTCCGCTAAAAACCGAAAGTGAAAGTTGATAACTATATGTCAAGAGGTCAATATTAGCCAATCATAGTTACCGTTCTATTAATTTTGAAAGAAACATGGCGGCGGCAGGCAACATAGGTCGGTCAGCGAGCAAGAATGTGTGCAGCATTTGTTTAGAACCCTTCAAGGGTCGTTTCCCGAAAATTTTACCATGTTTCCATACGTTCTGCTTGCATTGTTTGACTGCTATTGTTGATAGATCCGCGCAGCCAGCAGTTAAGGTATGATAACGTTGAGAAATTGTCTTCTTCTTCTTCTTTCGTTGGGGGCTGCCACCCTCAGCTTATTGAGGACTCTGCAGCCAAACGCTGGGTATGTTCTTGTTACCGGCACTCACCCGTCTAGGACATGAGCGTCAGGATCTTTAAAGTCCGTTATGATGGAGTGCATGCGACACAGACTAGACCTCGGTTTATACTCTCATCCGAAGGAGTAGGAAACGGGAGTAAAGTGTCTTTCCCAGGGACACAACACAATGGCCCGGACAGGGCTCAAACCCGGGACCTTCAGATCCGGTCGTACAATGCATTTTTTTTTTTAAATCGAGGACTGTTTGACTGTGTTCTTATTACTTGGACTTGGGCCGTTTGGGTGTCTAATATGTGCATGTATATGTGCAGGGTGACATAACGGGTGAGAAAGTCAAAGATGTTATAATCACCTGTCCAACT
Source organism: Oncomelania hupensis (assembly GCA_036898135.1). NCBI lineage: Eukaryota > Metazoa > Mollusca > Gastropoda > Littorinimorpha > Pomatiopsidae > Oncomelania > Oncomelania hupensis. The sequence continues at coordinate 69,431,545 of CM072517.1, forward strand.
TGCCGGAGAGACTGCATTGTGCCTAAAGGAGGTGCTGGTGAATTTCAGGTAATTTGTAATACTAATATTGTATTAAGTCTAGATCTTGTAAATGATTATCGATTATGTTCAAAATGGGCATATTTTTACATTTCAGTTCACTCACATCACGCTAAATATATAGCCTAGTCTTGTCAAGTTAGCAAATCATTATATTGTTGTGCACAGACAATCGAGATGTGGAAGAAAAGGCCATTATTTCTCCTTCCCCTTCTTATTATGAGCAATTTGATGTAAGTTTTAAATGCTATGGAAAAGTGCATTGTCTTTTGTTCTATAGACCACCAGTTTGATGGCAGTGATGTCGTTTTCTTAGGCAAATCGGCCATTCACCGATAAAATTCCAAAATGTCCGAAAGAGTCATGTTCTGATCAGCCCGCTGTCCTAATTACGCCTCAATCGGCCACCCGGCCTTTGTCCGTTTTTTGTTTTCTTGTCTCATGTCTGTTTCGTTGTTATTGGCCATATTAATGTCTTATCGGATAAATAAAGGTGTTATGAGTTATTGTCAAACATCAAGTAGGCCTATCGGAAGCGCCAAGCCGACGACACAAGCATCAGCAGAGAGAGTTAGAGTGACGTCCTTTGTTGCGAACGGCGTGCTTCCGGCAATAAAACTTTTCGTTTTTGAAATGCCGCTGAAAAAGAAACCGAAATTTATCAGTGGCCTCTCGTTTGGTGTTGGAAAGAAGTCAAAATGATGACCGAAAGATTTTCAAAATGTCCTCAAGGTTTGTGACAGAATCGGCCAAATGGCCTATGCTGAAAATTTCTAGCAACATCACTGTGATGGTAGTTGTTTTGAATGGCATTAATTGTCTTTGCAGAAGAACTTTTACCTGGAGCAGGAGGAGACTGGCCCTGTCCACCTTCAGCCCCTCATCTGTGACCTTTGTGACCAAGGTCAAGTGGCCAGCCATGTGTGCACCAGCTGCCAGCTCAAGCTGTGTTTCCATTGCCACAGAAGTCACAGCGACTGCCAGCTGGTCAGGCAGTCTGGTCAGGATGCTATGCCTGCCGTTCCACAACCTGAATCTGATGTCCTGAAGCTGGTGGAGAAAGGCAGAGGTCAGATGAAGGTCGTGGAGAGGATGTTGTCCATCCTTGATGCTGAGGAGGCGGATCTGGTGAGGCAGAGAAAGAAGTATGAGGATGCCCTCAACCAGCGTCACATGGCAGTTATGGACTGCCTGACAGCCGCCTATGATCGGATGATGCATGACGTCAAGGCAAAGTCTGACAAAGAGGAAGAGAGAATGAAGAAAGAAAAGATTCACCTGCAAAATAAACTTGATGCTTTTGCAAAACTTTTTGTTTACAATGATCCAGCAGATGCACCTGCCTCAAACATCAAATCGGCCTTGCTACCAGAGTCAGAAGTCTCCCTTCTGGAGAAACGCAGCTCTCAAAATGGCCCTTCAGAGTTCTTTGCACACACGATCATCACCCAGGAAAACATAAGTGGTCTCTTGAAGAAGATCAAGGAGGCAGTATTTGGAACAGCCGGTGCCGAGGCTGGACATGCTGACTCAAATTTGTTGTTTGGAGATGTTGACCTCTCCAGTAAGAGTTCGGAAGTGTCGCAATACTCTGCCACAATCAGTGAACTGACTCGCAAGGTTGAGCTGTTGATGCAGGAAAACCGTGAAAGAAAACAAGTGGGAGCAAAACGAGATCTGGCGGATGAAATGAGAGCGATGCATGACAAGAACACCATTCTGCTGCAAGAGGTGGCAGCACTGCAGGCAGAGAATGGTGCACTGCGTCAAGACATGAACAAGATGCAAGGAGAGAATGGTGCACTGCGGCAAGATGTAAACAAGATGCAGGCAGATTATCTTCAGAAGAATGCCAATCTACAAGATAGCCTACTCAGGCTTGAATCTGATGTCAAAAACATTTCTGGCCAACTTCCAACAAGCATTGGGCAGTCTGCAAATAAGAATCAGCCCTCGACTATGGCAACAATTGCAGCTGATGCAAGTGAGCTTGCGACAATGAAAGCAGAGGTGAAGACTCTGCACATGGAAAGTAAGGAATTCAAAGCTGACTTGAAGGCAGTTCAGATGGAAAGTCAGCTGTTCAAGGCAGACCTGAAGGCATCACAAGTTCAGGTTGACAGCATCCTCAGTCAGGTTAAAACTCTACAAGGTTCTCAACAGAGATCATATACAGAATGCAATGAAAAGATCTTACTGCTGAGGGAGAGAATAGGTTTGTATGGACTATGGTTTTGTTGTTTTGTGTGTGTGTGGAGGGGGGGGGGGGGGGTGTGTTCCAGACTTGTTGACAATAGTTTGATGTAATCAGGAATCAGAACAAGCCCACAGTCTATGTTACACCCAGTTCGATGTTGGTGTTTTTCTTTATCAGTATTTGATTCAGCCCCAATGCTGAATTCCTGATGAGGTGTAACTCAGATTCGTTTATTCACGCAGCCTGCTCAAGCAGCATACAAGTCACAAAGTCGACGTATGAAGTTTTCCACTTTTATTCAGCATACATCAACAACTGCATACAATTCTTGATACTCCCGAATAACCTGGATCAATCTCGTTTGACGCAATTTAACCAATCGCTTCTAACTTCGTCATTACTGTCTTACGTCATACATATTTTCTTCTCCTTCCGGAACGTCTTCTTGCTTCGACATGTATCGGGAAATTTCTATCGAGAGTAAACACGCAGATCCAGAAAATTCTACAACAATATCGACTAACGAAAATTATCAACGTTATACAAAGCCTCTCCTAACAACAATGCAAACTCAAATCAAAGGTAAATAAACTCCATTATTGAATACTTTGCAAAACGAAACGATTAGATCTATCGTGCGCGCTTCCGACGTACTACCATTCGCGTTTCAACGTAACATAACCCCCCACTCAAGAAGAAATTTACCCAATTTCTTTCAACAACGTTGAAACGTAATGCACAAACAAAGTACAGAATTAAAACTTATTTCAGACTGTCTGAATATTATCATTATGCTCAGTTCATTCACACAGAGTCAATGTTCTTCCACTTCAAATCTGTCTGGATATTGTCAACGTTCACAGTTCATTCACACAGAATCAATGTTTCTCATCTGCAAGTCTTTCTGGATACTGTCAATGTTCACATTTATCTACACAGTCAATGATTTTTCATCCGCAAGGAAACGACGCCCTCGTCAGTTGCGGTTGTCATCGGCCCAGGGTCAAAGACGATGATCACGTGGGCTTTCCTGGAGTCAGTGCATCCTCCGTTGTCTCCTTCTTCCGTCGGATGTCCGACGCAGTCGACGTTGTCAACTCCCAGAATGCATTCGCTGGGTCTCACGGTCAGGTTGGCTTCTGCGGGACGGTGGAACAGCTCCCTCAAGGTCTGCAGATGCTCCTTCCAGGTCTGGGTGTGGACTTCATGTTCGACCAAAGTCGTAGAACCTGGGACATCGCTGAAGCTATGGGGAAACTCGCCCATAAGGTCCTTGAGCTCCAACTTTTTACTTTCCGTCAAGCTTGGTCCTAGCTTAACATCATTGATGCCTTCTTTGCTGTGGAAGTCTCTCAGTTCCAACAGTTCCTCGCTGTCAAAGCTGTTGTCGATCTCAGCTGCTGTTGCTGCATGTACAGTCTCTGATGGCCTTTCCACGTACAGCTTAAGGAGGTTGGCGTGGTATATCTTGGAATGCTGGCCGACCTTCACCTTGTAGTCGTTGATTCCCACCACGGTATCCGCTTCGTACGGGCCTTTCCACTGCATCAGCAACTTATTGTGATCAGTAGGTAGCAGCACCAGCACTTTGTTGCCAGGTTTAAACTTCCTGCTCACAGCCCTACGATCATAGTAGTGCTTTCCACAGTCTTGGGACTTCTTCAGGTTTTCTCTGGCTATCTCGAGAGTCTGCTCCAGCTTCTCTCGTAGCTCAAACACGTACTGGTAGCTGTTCTTCACCTCTGGGGTGTCTACTTCTTTCGTCCACAGTTCTTTTAGGATGTGCATCGGCCCTCGGATGGTTCTTCCGTACAGCAGCTCGAACGGAGAAAAGCCGGTGGACTCCTGCGGTACTTCTCTGTAGGCGAAAAGTAGGGCGTTGATGTAGCGATGCCATTGTCTGGGCTGCTCGCTGCACAGTTTCTTCAGGGTGGACTTCAGCGTAGCATTGAACTTTTCGACGAGCCCGTTGCACATTGGATGGTAGGGTGTCGTAGTTAAATGCCGGATGCTCAGCAATCTGTTGACCTCCTTCATGCAGTCAGAGACGAACTGCGTCCCGAGGTCTGTCAGGATTTCTTCAGGCACTCCAAGTCTACTGAACATGTCCACTAGCGCCTCTGCAACAGTTTCAGTGTCAATCTTCTTCAGAGGGACTGCTTCTGGGTACCGAGTCGCATAGTCCACTAAAGTCAGTACCCACCGATGACCTTCTTCACACAGAGGTCTTATTTCGCCGATTAAGTCTAAGGCCACCCTCTTGAAAGGTCGGTCGATCAGAGGCATCCTCTGCATATGCACTTTCGGGACCCTTCCTCGAGGTATGGTCTTCTGGCAAATGTCACATGATCGGCAGAAACGGCTGACGTCCGCATGAAGTCCTGGCCAGTAGAACACCGCCTGGATTCTATCCGACGTTTTCTTGATACCCAGGTGACCTCCCATGATTGAGTCATGCGCTACCTCCATCACCTGGCGCCTTAGGGGTAACGGTACCAAGACTTGACGTAGTGGTTTCCTTCCGTTGACCCTCGGGTACTGGAAGATTCGGTACAGGATCTTGGCCTTCACCTCAAAATAGACCGTACCACTGCCTTTGGTCACGTGGTCCTGGCGGTTCCTGTACTTGTTTAAAGTGCTATCAGCTTCCTGGAGCTGGATCAGCTTATCTCTGTCCACGATGGCAGCTTTGGAGTTGTCGGCGACCTTCAGTGGCGTAGACATCTTGTCTCTCTTGGCCTGGGCCCTGGTAGTAACAGCACCGACGATCTCTGGTCGGCAGGGCTGAGCCGGAGTAACCACATTGTCCCGTAGCAGCTCTGTAAGGTCTCCATCGGGAAACGGCAATGGATCCTCCTCCACAACCTCGACGTGTTGAGTTGAGGCAGGACTCCACTCTGGATCGGGGTCGTCGGGTCGTCTCGCGCCGTCGATATTCCCGATCATCAAATCATACAGCGGCTTCTTCAGGCAAACCGCTTCGACTTCGCCTACGTAGAAAGGGGTGTTGACATGAATCTTCGCAACTGGCGCTCTCACACATTTGCTGTCGGCCATAAGTGTCCATTTTGAATCACCAGTGAACTGTTCTTTAGCGATTAGGTCTTCTCTGATGATGACCCCACTGCAGCCAGAGTCTCTTAAAACAGTCACTTCATGATTTCCGACGCGTCCCTTGGAAACTGGCATGTTCTGGACGGTCACAGCTGCGCTGGCGACGACGGGGATGGATTTCCCGTTGGCAAGGAGAAGTTGGCCATCGGTTATGCACTCTTGCACGTCCGCGGGAGTAGCTGCGCGCTCGGTCTCACTCGGAAGAATGACGCTCCCGCCGCACACCTGATGGTCAGATCTACTGGTTTGCCGTTGATTGGAGAAACGTCTCGGTCGGTTGCCCACCGCTGCATTGTCCGTACTGCCCCGTTGCCCGCTACTTTTGTTTTGAGGACAGTTAGCCGCTCTGTGGTCTGTAGCGTTGCAGGTGAAACAGCCTCTTGAATGCCCTTCCCTGGGAGGAGGCGTGGAGTCCGTCTGTCTCTGGCTCGTCTGGCTCCCTTGGATCTGGTTCCCATGGTTTCCAGTCTTCTGAAAGGGTTTCGTCGCCTTGGGTGGCCCCAGCGTTTTCCCGTGAGCGATGAGATATCTTTCAGCAGCTTCAGCAACGTCTTTTAGCGTCTGCAACTTTTGTATTTCCAAGTGGATCGCAAGGTCCTTAGGGCAGGCGTTGAGTAATTGTTCCCTCACGATCAGCTCATGGAGACTCTCGTAAGTCTTCCCTTTGCCTGATAATTCCACCCACTTGTGTAGATATGATGACAGGCGCTCCACAAACTGCTTTGGCGTCTCGTCTGAAAAAGGCCGGCATTCACGAAAGCGTTTACGGTAGCCCTTTTCTGTTAAGTTGTAGCACTGCAAATTGGTCCGCTTTCAAAACGTCGTAGTCTTTGGCGTCATTATTCGACAGTCTACTGTAGACATCGAGCGCCTTCCCCGTCAGTAGTGCGCTGAGTATGATCACCCAGTCTTGACGTTGCCATTTAGCGCTTTCGGCGAACCTTTCGAACCTCGCCAGATAGCTGTCGATCTGGTCCTTTTCGTCGACGAACACTGGCAATTTTGGAGCCTTGAAGTCACTGATAACTTGTGGCGCGCGCTGCTGTTGTTGGATGCGCGCCATTTCTAATTGGAATTGACGCTCAGCCTCTAATCGTCTCTCTTCCATCTCGTCACGTCGACGCTTTTCTTCTCTTTCTTTTTGGCGACGCTGCTCTTCTCTCTCTTGACGTTGCTGTTCAATTTCTAGACGCTTCTGTTCTAACTCTCTTTCTTCACGCCGTCGCTGTTCTTCTCTTTCTTCACGCAATATTCTCTCCTGGAATTTGACGTACTCCGTCAGCTGTTTGCCTTTTAGATTCAATTCAATCCCTCTCTGCCAGAAGTCAGCCATCTTGATGCTTCTGGAAAGTTCTTTTTCTAGAAAGTTCTTGACTGTGCTGTACCTTTCTAGACTGTTCTAGAACAGCACGCTTTCTGCAGTAGCGCTGATGCTTGCCACTAGTCGCTTTCGCTGACGCAGACCCCGCTGTCCTCGTCGTATGCGACGCTGCACCACGCTGGTGTTGATGTACACGCTCCTGTGCTGAAGTAGACGCGACGTCCGCTCGTCGCTCCCTGTAACACTGGCGATGTAGCTCCGAGACTGTCCCTCGACGTAGTCCTGCGGCAGCCTTGTAGTCCCGATCTGTTGTTCGCTCACGAAGCAACTCTCAGCGACTACACGCCCTTGCAGTCAACCCGAACCTATCGGTGATGTAGTCCCAGTATGTTGGCCCCTCTCGACGCAACTCGTTGGCGGCTACCCTCGATGACTGCATCTCGTAACGTTGACTTGCTTGTTGTAGCAGTTGAACCCTTGGCTATGGCGTGAATCGTGGCTTGACCCCCAAAATGTTACACCCAGTTCGATGTTGGTGTTTTTCTTTATCAGTATCCGATTCAGCCCCAATGCTGAATTCCTGATGAGGTGTAACTCAGATTCGTTTATTCACGCAGCCTGCTCAAGCAGCATACAAGTCACAAAGTCGACGTCTGAAGTTTTCCACTTTTATTCAGCATACATCAACAACTGCATACAATTCTCAACTCAACTCAACAACTTTCAAATGTACTTTCCAGCTTCACTATCAACAACAATCTCTTATATCCTATTTTTGAAACAGCGCGGCACTTAAATAGTCTCTTGATACTCCCGAATAACCTGGATCAATCTCGTTTGACGCAATTTAACCAATCGCTTCTAACTTCGTCATTACTGTCTTACGTCATACATATTTTCTTCTCCTTCCGGAACGTCTTCTTGCTTCGACATGTATCGGGAAATTTCTATCTAGAGTAAACACGCAGATCCAGAAAATTCTACAACAATATCGACTAACGAAAATTATCAATGTTATACAAAGCCTCTCCTAACAACAATGCAAACTCAAATCAAAGATAAATAAACTCCATTATTGAATACTTTGCAAAACGAAACGATTAGATCTATCGTGAGCGCTTCCGACGTACTACCATTCGCGTTTCAACGTAACAGTCTATCAGTCCATCTCAAGAACCACTAAACAGTTTTGACCAATCCCTGTGCCATCATATTTGCTCTTATGCCAAAGGTCAAGGTTACTGGGGGTAATAATGTGCAGTTTGTACACTTTGCTGTATATCTCAAAAATGGCAGAACTGATTTTGATTTTATTTGGTATAGAAGAAGAAGAAGATATTACTCTTATATAGCGCACTTATAAGCTCAGAGAGCTTCTCAAAGCGCTGGCCACTACTATCCAGCAATCACAAAATAGTTTGCTGAAGTCAGGATTCGAACCCACGTCGCCCGAGACGCCCGTACACAAGTCGAGCGCTCTGACGACTGAGCTACCCCTGCCGCATACTTAAGGCCAATCATTTTATGGCAGTTCATTGGTGAGTCGTTCACACCATCTGTTGGTATTTTAACTTTTCTGTTCAAAAGACTTTTTTGCATTATCTCAAAACTTGACACAATTTTATTAATTTTACTATGCAAATATTACTGCTTCAGCCTTTTATATAATTTTTAAAAATTGCACTTTGTTGAAGGTCATGGTCGCTGAGGTCAATCATTTTCTAAACACATAGAATAGATCTCATCCTGTATCTTAAAACAGCCAAAACGAACAATGATAAATTTTAGTTTTGAGATAGTTCAGATAGTGGCCAATCAAATCATTCCATGTTTCCATTGTGCTTCTTTAAGATGAAACGAAGACAGAACCGTCCAATGAAAATTACTACTTTTGAAAATGCGGTTTTCAGCTATGTGTGGAGTGTCTAGAAATACATTTGACTGGCTTGCCATCTTTATTTTTTAATAGGTTTTTATAAGCTTTGTACAGTGTACTCTTCTAATTTTATTTATAATCATTTTTTTAATTACTCAGTTACCCCTTGGGGTCATGAGCAATCTTGCCACTGTAGATTGTTCAAACCTATAAAGGGAACAGTGAAAGCCACAGTTGAAAACCTGTCTTTCCTTTATAGGCAAGACAGATTCACTGCGGCAACAGTACCCCCGTTGGAGTGCCGGGGGTTTTCAGTATAAATAGTATCCCCACTTTATGGAAATTTAGTGCTTTAAATTCCCACTGTCGCTGTCTTCCTCATTTACTCTTTCCTATTCCTGCTCTGTCCTTCACTCTGCTATACTATCTTCTTCTTCGCTAGATCAATGACCTACCTTTTTTCTTGAAAACTCTTCCTGGACAAGACTCCTTGTTTGTGTATGAGGTCTGTTGGATCAGCTTGGGAGTGTTGGACGCTTTCTGCCGGGTGGTCACTAGGGCTTCCTATGATTGTACTATTTAGCACTATAGGCATTTTATATGTATGTGTTTTTTTGATGATTTATAATGATGTTTGTATTCTATTTTGTTTTTGTAACCGGGGTGTTCGCGTAGTTGAGGTCAACCCTCAGCCGTCCCCCGCGTGGGATGTCTTTATTGTAAAGTGACTGGCCGTTGGAGGGCATTCAATTTTCCCACTGGGGTTGTTTCAGCAGATCTTTTATGCGGATCGGGGGTTGTCCGGTCCTGATTTGGCTCGGAAGAGTCCGCTGGACCTAAAGCAACAATAAATCAATCAATCAATTACTCAGTTTACTTATCTGGAATCATTGTGATATTAGATAAATACAACACAACTCAACTTTATTACCACAAAACTAAAAGGAATCACATCAGGCTCAGGGTCAGGATCACATTTTAAATTCATAAGAATACACAATAATCTGATGTCATCCACATCACACTCATTGTAAACATTATTCCAACTCTCTCTCTCCTTTCTCTCTCTCCCACAGACACCAACACACACAAAGTATCGCTGAGTACCACAGTTAAGTTCAGTTTGAAGGGACTATGTTAAGCCTAGCTGCTTTTTTTTATATCCGTGTTTCTCTATGACATTACATTGTCAGGTTAGTTTTGCAGTTGTTCAGGGAATTAAAATGACCATCGGTCGTCATACTAAAATTTGAATCCACAATGAAACTTACCTTTCCAGCAGAAGGTTTTTAAAGGTGTTAAGGTTGTTAGCATTTTTAACATGTAATGGTAGTTTATTCCAGAGTGATGCAATTCTATGGCTAAAACAGTGCTTTCTTTTTTTAGTATGACAGTGCTTGATAAAAATTTTATTTTCGGAGTTTCTAGTATTGCGTCCAGTATTATGAGTATGATTCTATGAAATTTAAAGAGTATATTAGCATTAACTTTGTCGATTTTATTTGATATTTTATAAGTTTATATAAGATCACATCTAACTCTTCTACATTTCAAACTTGGAAGGCATAGTTTCTTTAAAATATGTAAGGCACATTTTTCAAGGATTTAACTCATTTTGTTGCTCTTCACTGCAATTTTTCAATCGCTGACGATTGTCTTTTCAAGTGTGGCGACCATATCACATTAGCATATTTTACATGAGGTCTGACAAGTGTCTTGTATTGGCATGTTAGTATATCTTTATTAAGACAGGAGAAGGATCTCCAGATAATCCCCAGCATTTTACTTGCAATTGCAATATCAATATGTTTATCAAATTTTAACTCTATCAAAAATGACTCCCAGATCCATCTCTTTACTGCAACTGTCGTCAGCTGTTATATTATATTCCTGGCAAGGATTATTTTTACCAATATTTAGTAACGTTGCATTTGGAAGCATTGAAATAAAGTTACCACCTGTCGGGCCATTTACCAAGATTATTTATATCGGGCTGCAACTTAAAACTGTCATTAGACAAGTTGTAAAGTTTTGTGTCATCAGCAAAAATTTTTACAGATGCTGGTAAGTCATTTATGAAAATTGTAAATAAAACAGGACCCAAAATACTACCTTGCAAGGGGCGAACGTATGTGACTTAGGTACGAGACTATTGAGGTCACCGAGGGTTTTCTCCGGGCACTCCGGTTTCCTCCCTCCCTTCAATAATGGTACAGGACGCAGTCAATATAAAAATTTCAAAAATAAAAAATTGATTTTCTTTCCGTCTTCTAATAGCGATTTCTCTGACTTTACACCACCTGTTTGAGTGATGGATGTGTATTTGGTGTGTGTGAGGGTGGATGAGACAAGTGAGCGTGTATGTTGGTATAGATCGCCGCGCTTTGAGCCTGATTGATTTGGGGAAAGGCGCGTATATAGCATCCTGTATTATTATTATTATACCACCCAACACAGGAGCTGTTGAAGAGAAACTGTCACTGACTCTCCCCGCTTGCTTGTGTCAAAAAGTTTTTAATCCATTGACATACATTTCCAGTGATACCATTATGATTCAATTTTAGTTAAAAGTCTAGCACATGGGATAGAATCAAATGCCTTTTTAAAATCCAGATACAGCACATCAAAGCTTTCACCATTGTCCAACATTCCAGTAAAATCTTCTCCGATTTCTAACAGCTCAGTCCCATATGACTACCATTCCTGAAACCATGCTGACAATCAGTATAAAGGGAGCATATATTTATTTGGTCCACCACAGCATCCTGCACCAAAGACTTGAGGACCTTGCAATGGAAGCATGTGAGACTTACTGGCCTATAGTTGCCCGCTTCTCCACGACTACCCTTTTTAAAACAAGCAGTGACATTGGCTTTTTTCAGTCTACCAGAACACAGTGCCCTCAACAAAGAATTTATTAAAAAGTAAACACAAAGGTACTGACAACTCATCACTCACCTCTTTTAGCACTCTTGGCAGGATACCATCAGGGTCAAATGGTTTAGATGGGTCTAGTTTAGCTAGTTTTTCATGTACAGCTTGTGTGTGTTATAAGAATTTTATTTAGACTCGCACCATCAGATCTGGATCCAGAATCCAATTTAGGTATGTTGTTTAAATCTTTAGTAAAAGCACTGGAAAAAAAAGTCATTTAAAATATGTCTTGTCCTCATTACTGACTGCGAGTGCCATATCTCTATCTTTCCTCAAGGGGCTGATTCCGGAAAATTCCAAAATACATTTTTTTAAATATAGTTTTTTGCATGTGCGAGCAATATTAAATTCATGATTCATTTTTGCTTTTATCTCCCCTCTTGTGCACTCATTTCTTGCTTTTATGTACCCCTTGATAATCAACAATATCTTGAGTTTCTAAATTTTTTTTTATAGAGAGTGCTTTTTCTTAATCTTTCTTAAACACTTTTAAAATGCTTGATTTTACTGCCTCGTTTCTAACTTTAAATTTTAACAGGCGTGGCTTGCCGGGAGCATTTAAGAGCAGACAGACAGTGTCTATAAGCGTCTCCCTAACAAGACGAATTTGTCTTCGCTATCATATTTTTTAGCCTGATCAGATCATCACCCTCCTTGTCACTTTCTGGCAACCCTACCACCATCACGTTGAGATTTATTTTCTCTTCCTCAGCGCGCTCATCCAGCGCCTCTGCCCACTTTCTATCAACAGCTTTTTCTATCTTCTCTTCAATAGAAATTCATGTATAACCAAGCTCCAGCTTTATCAGCCTCTGCTCCATGCTTTCAATCTTTTTACTCAAAGCGTCCATTTTCAACTCTAAGTTGCAATATTTCCATCCTTTTCCTTCTTCACAAGTGTGACGGAGCCACTGAATGTTCTCGCAGCTATCGACCAGGAAAGAAATCTCAAATTTGCTCAAACTAGTGCATTTCCAGTGAAACCAGTATTTGCAGTCATAGCACTGCACAACATCTTTCTCTAGAATCGAATCATTGCACTTCCGGCAAATAAATAATGAAATCTTTTCCCTTTCTTGGTCACTTGATCGGCCCTGCCCTTTTTTTCCCTTAGCTTTTCCATAATCAAACCTATCCTATCCTATCCTGTCCCGTAACCCTGAGGTCGTAGGGGCACCACAGATGATCGTTTAACTAGCATACTCCATCTTTCTCTGTCCTCAGCAGCCCTGATGGCTTCGCTCTGTGTCAAACCAGTCCATTCTCGAATGTTGTCCTCCCACCTCTTTTTCGGTTTCTCTCTTCTTCTACCTCCTTGCACTGTGCCTTGCAGAATAGTCTTTGCAAGGCCTGATGATCTGGTGACTTGGCCATACCATCGGAGTTTCCGTTTCTTCACCACTGTGAGCAGGTCATCGTGTTGTCCAATGGCTTGTGTGATGGTCTGTCGTTGGTGATGTGTTGGGTATAGGAAATGCCCAGAAGTCTTCTGTAGCACCTCATCTCCATGCTTTGTATTCTTCGTTGGAGATCTGCTGTGAGGGTCCATGCTTCGCAAGCATATAGGAAGATGGAGATGACAAGGGAGCACAGCAGTCTTACTTTGGAATGTAGACTGATGGTCCTGTCTTTCCAAATGGGCTTCAACCTTGTCAGGGCAGCAGTTGTTTGTGCGATCCTGGAGAGGACTTCTTGTCGGGACCCATTGTCTGATACAATGGCTCCTAAATATTTGAAGCTATGCACTGTGTTGAGGGATTGGCCTTGGACTTTGATGTCCTTGTTGATGCCATTGGTGTTGTTGGTCATCAGTTAGGTATTATCTGCACTTATTTCCATTCCATAAGCTCTGGAGGTGGTGTCAAGCCTCTGTACCAGCTGTTCAAGTTCTTGTTCCTCTCCAGCCAATCCATCAATGTCATCCGCAAAACGAAGATTGGAGATTGCTCTACCCCCTATGCTGACTGTGCCTTCATGATCTGCAAGAGCATCTGACATGATGCGCTCTAGGAAGATGTTGAAGAGTGTTGGAGAGAGTAGGCATCCTTGACGCACACCGATTGTTGTTCTGAACCAGTTCCCGATGGCGCTGTTGTGGAGGACTGCACTGGTAGCCTTGTCATACAGGCTTTTGATGACTTCAATAATTTTAGGGCTGATGTTGTACACTTTCATTGTTGCCCATAGAGCTGCATGCCAGACTCGGTCAAACGCCTTCTTGAAGTCTATGAACACATGATATAGATGTTGTTGGTGCTGTAGGTATTTCTCACAGATTATTCTGAGGTTGAAAATCTGTTCAGTGGTACTTCGCCCTGCCCTGAATCCTGCTTGTTCTTCAGCTATGATTTGTTAAGCTTAGGGTTTCAACCTGTTGAGTATTATTTTCAGGAGGACCGTGCTGGGATGGCTGATGAGGCTGATGGTGCGGTAATTTTCACACTCCTGGAGGTTACCTTTTTTGGGAAGAGTGATGACAAGCGACTGGGTCCATGGTATAGGCCACTCCCCACTCTGCCAGATCTTGTTACAGATAATGGTGAGGGCATCAATCATCGCTTCTCCTCCTGCTTGTAGCAGTTCCGCGGGTATGTTGTCCACTCCCGCTGACTTCCCTTTCTTTAGCGATTGCACTGCTGCCTCAACTTCTTCCCGGAGAATTGGGAGGATTTCTTCTTCTTGTCTGTTCTCGGGACATGCTAGAACTGATGGGTCTCCATTTGGTGTATGGTTGTAAAGGTCAGAGCAGTACTCAGTCCATCTGTCCAAGACTTCTTGTTCTTCTGTAAGGCACATGCCAGACTTGCTTTGGATCGTGTAGACTTACCTCGATCATTTTGTTTGATAGTACGAGTAAGGATAGGCTTCCCCCCTCCCCCCCCCCCCCCACAAATTTTTTTTATGGTATGCGACCGACCCTAATTTTTGGGCCTGACCCTAAAGTTTTTTAAAAATCGCATCCAAGGTGGAAAATGTTTAAAATTAATTTTTTTTTTTTAAAAGACGCCTATCTACTGAACTGTTTTTTCTTCTATGTTTTTGACTTTTTTTGTGTGGGGTGGGGGGGGGGGGAGGGCTTTAGTATACCACAACTTTTACTTTGTGAGCATCCGTGAGTACGAGGAAAAAATAACTTATAGTCTAGATTAGAGAAAAACCTGAAAATTTGAGCACATGTGACACATGATATAAAAAGCAAATTGATTTGTACTTGTCAACATACATTTTACACATGCTTCTCCATGCACTGTTGCAACCAAGACGCTGAAGAGCAATGTTGACATTTTGCTTGGCACATGGAGCCTGCAGTGATAGCAATAATTGTAATAATTATTTGTTTTGATTTGTAGAACTATCGATTTTATGTATTTGCTTTCACATTTGTTTCAGTCCAGCTCCAGACTCCTGTTTACTTCAGGGCAACTTTGAACCATGACGTGGTAACAAACAAACAGAGGACACTTATTTTTAAAGAAGTGCTTGACAATGTAGGCGGAGGTTATAACTCTGATTCAGGAATGTTTGTGGCTCCTATTTCTGGTACTTATCTATTTATGGTTTCAGTCAGACCAAAAGCAGCTGGTGCAGGAGCAGCTAAAGTAGACATTGTTGTTGAAGGAGAAAATTACATAGCATATTCATATAGTGATGTGGTGGGTGTTTCTAGCACTAGTGCTGGTGTAGCTGCATTAACAACAGGCCAACGAGTGTGGCTGAGAACATTCAAAGATAAAGCCAGCTTTCAAGGAGATGATCCAGTATACTTTGTAGGTGTTCTATTAATGCCCAATGTCTAAAGCACTGTCATTATGCCAGTGTATTTCAGAAACATATGGCAGTATCTTTGCTGCTGGATAAACAGAACTGGACTTGTTTGCCACACAGCCTCCCCTTTTTTGTTTGCTTTTTGCTTTCGAGTTGATTTGGGAGGGCCTGTGGATTCTTATAAGTGTTATGCTACTGGCTTGTACAAACTATGAATACTAGTAGCGTGTTACCTCAAAATAGGTTCATAAGCCATTCAGAATTTCCTAATGTCTTTGTCAAATCTTGCTTTTTTGAGTGAAATGCATGACTTTTTTTGTTTTAAACAGATGGATCAAATAAATCATAGAACCGCGAGCATTCAAAGTTTACAATAATGGGAAACAAAGAAATTTTCTTTCTTTAGACTTAGAGAACTTTAAATCGACCAGCGAAACTTGGTTCATAGTGATCCCTTTTGTTTTCGGTTATGCAATCAAGAAATCCTTACAAACTTTTTTTCGTGCATGCGGTTCTGAAGGGGCAGTGCCTTTAGTTGCAGACGAAATTTTGTCATCCTTATCCAGGAGAGGTAAATGTCATCATAACTCTATAATTTGTGGTTTTTGTTTTCGTCGAAAACGCACGAGTCTTTAGATTTGGTTCATCATGGGCTAAAATAGACACTTTTCCCAACAAAAGTTTAGTTGAAGTTTAGGATAGAGCATTGGTAATTTTTTCTTCTTCTTTTTTTAAAAATACATAAATTAGAGAGCTTCTATAGCCCCCAACTTGTATTCATTGCCTAGGCTGGCCTACTAATTAACACGTTTAGGCCTATGAACCTAGTAGTATAGGGCTCATCTAAACCAAGCGTTATTCGTGCAGATTGATAAGAATACACCAGAAAAGTGATTTTTACATCTTTACCATGCCCGTAGGAGACACTTGAAACCTAAACATAATGCAAAACTTATAGCTACTATACCAAACTGTTCACGACAGTTGTCAAAATTAATATACAAGTTAAGAATGAACTCATGGAATACTAAATATTCAGCAGATATTCAGTGTATGTGTGGCAAAAATATATCAGTTTACCATATTTTATTAGAATGTCCAGTTTTAAATGCACTGTATGAAAACCAAGGACTTCATTTGACTGAATATGGACATTCTTTAGATGATGTATTACATCATTCACAGATAACAGCAGTTGTGAAAATTATTGCAATGACTCCTATTGGTAGACTTTTATAGTTTGGTGTTAAATCCCTCTTCCCATTTCATTCCATTTTGTTATAAGGTTCTTAATTGTGATTTGATTATATTGTTGTTGTTATTAATTAATGTCTAATATCACCTGAATGTGTGAATAGACAATAAATGAAATATTGATTTATGTTGAAAATCTCAATCAGAACCACGGACTCCTTCGCCATTTTACATCTGAAAGCAAAAAAACCCAAGAACAGCACCCTTTTTTTGGAGTACGATTTGTCAAAATGATGAAAATTCTGCATTTTCATTCTGCTGAATTTTTTTTTTTAATGCAAATGAGGAAGTTGTGACCTTCTGGAAGCGCAAAACTTATGATGTATTCTGGGGGTTTTCCTATAAAAAGGACATAAGAGCCAAGTTTCTGTGCTTTTTAAAGCTCTCAATAATTTATTTTAAAGTTTCTAATTACTGGAATAATTTACCAACCTCACCTATCCTATCCTATCCTGTCCCGAAACCCGAAGGTCGTAGGGGCACCATAGATGATCGTTTAACCAGCATACCTCTCCAAGAAGCTGTAAAAATCATACCTTCTTTAAAAATGAAAATCAGCCGTTTTATACCCTTCTTAAACAAATGACATTCTATTGGTATGAAGAATAATGCAACATTATCACTATCATCATTATTGGTGAGTTAGGAACATATTTTGTCATGTTCAATGAATATTGCAAACAAATATATGCCAACATTTTGTGAACTGGTGGATAACAAAATATGTAAAAGGTATTGTATATGTCAACAACCAGTTTCTAGAAATCATTTAGTTCTGGCCGCGTGGTCTAAGGCTGGACTAACTTGCCTTGTTCACCGGCTAGAAACCAATGGTGCCTGACAGGTGGGGGTGAGATCGATCCTGCTTCTGGGAGTTATGTTTATCCAAATATTATTTACTTGACTAGGACAACGTCTCGGGGGTTTTGTCCGGGTACTCCGGTTTGCACCTCCAGGATTTAAAAAAAAACAACAACAATAACAATTAGGTAGGTTGGGTTTGGGCGAGCCACAAGCTGCGACTACGCCTTCCCCAGGGGAAGCGGCCCGTAATTTCCCCATAAAAATGGACAATAAAGTCTTTGAGTGCATGTCGTTGTTGCCACTATACACAGCAGAGGGTGCATTGGTAAATAACACTGACGATATTACTGATAAACTGTACAATAAGGCAGCAAAATGAGCAATACAAAAAGCATTATATGGCAGTACTAATTTAGGAAACTTTTTTTTATGTATAAAGTAGTGTGTGTATATATATTTAAATAATAAAAGTCATTCCAGTATATTTAGCAACTTATGTTTTAGTACAAATAAGCTGTGATTAAATTTTTTTTATTTTTTTTAAATAATGCATGGGTTAGTCACCTCTTATGTCTTTAAGAGGAATCTCAATACACATATCTGTTATTGTTGACTCCCTCCTCTTTCTCCAACCCCTTGCTGTGCTTAAATCCCCTGCCACTTTCCCCACCTAAAGTCCCAATTTTCCCTCTCCCTCCCTCCCCTGAGCATGCTGATTGCATGGACATTGCCGGGCCTTTACTTGCCTAGGACAATGTCATGAGCGCAGTGCAAAAGGTAA
Source organism: Oncomelania hupensis (assembly GCA_036898135.1). Classification (NCBI taxonomy): domain Eukaryota; kingdom Metazoa; phylum Mollusca; class Gastropoda; order Littorinimorpha; family Pomatiopsidae; genus Oncomelania; species Oncomelania hupensis. The sequence continues at coordinate 69,449,630 of CM072517.1, forward strand.
AGTCTGTCAGAGCAGCTCATTTTATGGCATTTCTGTTGACCAAGCACTGAGGCCAGGGCCTAGGGTTTGGGTCTTGGGACCCTCATCAAGATCGATTATGAGGGCCAAAGGCTATTTAGCTTGCAGGCCGAACTATGCTATGCTAAGCCGCACTGCATAGATCTGTGCCAAAACGGTCACCTTTCAATTGAAATGAAGTGAGGGAGATGGTCAGGTTAACACAATGACTGCTCTTGATTTAATAGGAAATGACAGTTACAAGTCTCCCACAAATTTTCTAAATAAAATAATAAAGTTAACTGTCACAAAGTGAATTTGTAAATATTTACATTTGTGTATCCATCACATGTTTGTGAGTAAGTATGCAAGCGGTGGCTATTGACATAGGCACGTGGAGTATGTATACGCTTTGCGTTGGTACTATGTTTCCTAGTTCATTAATATTTTGGTGATGAGACTCAGCTATATAAAGACTGTTTGGAGAACAGAATGGAAAACTAAAAGAAACTTTACATTATGTTTTATCTGGCTTTTAATCTTGTACACTCATTAATCTGGCCCACCTTAGGGCGACCTAAGAGTGAATATATTACCCAAATTTTCATTTAACTGTATAATTCTTATGTTATTTGTGGAATGAATGTAATTAGGCTTAGTGTTTTTATTACTCCATTGGTCCTGATATGATTTTTATAAAGCTTTTATCCAGTATCATGCCCTTAGTTTTAAATTACGCAGTCCACTTTTAGGTCCCCTATATGCTTAGGTGTCCGGGGACGTTAAATCTATAGAAGAAGAAGGCTGTGCCCTATTTGCTTTAGTGTCCAGGTTCTCTAATCTAACAGAAGGCTGTACTTGTATGTATCTGAGAGTGTCTGTAATTGGATGAAATAGGACTAGGATATGGTGTGTTAGTGGAATGAAAGATAGGCTGAAAAAAAAAGGGGTGAATGCTTATTTTGTTTGACTTGGAAAATACTTCTGTTTAATTCTCTGTGGTGATTCTGGATTCTGTTCATGACAGACACGATAATTTGAATATTTATATTTTATGATTTACTTGTTGGAAATATAATATTGGAACTAATTTTGTAAATGCATAAAATATTGTTATAAATTGTTAAATGTAATTTTCTGTTAGACCGGAAAGGGATTGCTTCAGAGAAAAATAAGATTATATTATATTTCTGTTATTTATTATTGTATTACTTTAGGACATATCGTTTCCTTGAATTCCGTTTTAATTGTTATTCTATTACTTTGAGTGAGAAAGAAGAGAACCATAAAATTAGCAAAACATATAGAGGTGTGTATTTTATGTCTTCAGTGTTTCAAGTTTATCTCTCTGTTTCAACTTGTGTAATTGTATAAGAAGGGTCTTTTGATGAATGCATGTATACGTGAAATTGGAACGTTAAAAACTGTTTACAAACTAATATCAAATTTGTAGAAACTTTTGAGAATAAAGCTAATTATTTTATAACACACACAGGAAGTTTACAAACATTCCTAATAATGGTTTAATGATGTTTTTGCACTACAACTGTGTCATAATGTCGGTCATCTTTTACTTCAAATAAAGTGACGGAAATGGTTAAAACACTGACTCCTTTTGTTTCATTGTTAAGTAACAGTTGTAAGTTTCTAGCAAATCTTCTCAAGTAACTAACATTCCTAATAATGGCCTGAATGTTGGTTTTGCACTACAACTATGTGAACATTATTTGTTCGTAAATTTAACATTTGAGGTGGTTATCGTTGTGATGGTATGACCACGTCACCAGACCATCAGGCTTTGCAAAGACCACCCTGCAAGGCACAGTGCAATTAGGCAGAAGAAGAGAGAGGCAGAAGATAAGGGAGACAGAAAAAGAGGTGGGAAGACAACATTCGAGAATGGACTGGCTTGACACTGAGCGAAGGCATGAGGTTTGCTGAGGACAGAGAAAGATGGAGTACGCTGGTGAAATGATCATCTGTGGTGCCCCAACGACCTACGAGTTACGGGATAGGATAGGATAGCATCGTTGTTTTAAGATACCATTGAACCATATTTCTGTTATGAAAAGAGACCTTGATGATCACATGGACTGGAGTAATCAAGGTTGATTAATTGTGGGAGTGAATGATCTAACCAGAAGTCCTAATATCTATACAACTATCTCAACCTGGTTGGTGTAGTACTGAAACAATGTTATCATAAAACTAATAGTTGTGATTATGTTGGCTTTTTCCCCAGAGATAAGTGGTTTTTTTTTTCTGACTACATTATTTATTATCCAAGCAGGGATATTATCGTTGTTAGTCGTTTTTTTAATCCCAGTGCAGTTGGATATTTTCAATGTTGTAAAGCTTTCCCAAATACGGGGTTTATTGTAGTGTAGAACTGTAATGTCTGATAAAAATTTTCCCTCCTATCCTGGAGCATGCTGATAGCATGGACAATGCCATGCCTTTACAAATGGACACATCATCAACATCATCATAGGTTTTAATAATGTTTTGTGAGAAAAACAGATTTTTTGTTGTTTCCTGTACTGTTTAAGTTTTGCAAGTTTGAGGCAGATTTACTGGCGAAGTGCAAGTTAGTGAATTTGTGTATGATGATATTTCTTTCTTCCATTCATCCTCACTTCAGAAAACTTCCTTCTATAGAGCCTTGACAAATTTCAACAACCATTTATTTTAAAACAAATCAAAGTAACAACAAAACCAGTCATTGCATTGGCTCATCCCATGTTCACATAGTTGAAAAACGTGTTCAGTAACGCCAAAGCCATTCACTGCATCCTCGCATGTTCACAAAGTTGAGAGAAAACAATCCATACCAGTAAAACATTATGGAAAGTATAACGAGCATTAATTAAGCCAATGTCAGCATTCCCATATTAAGACAACATAAGACAACACTCTCCTAAAATTAATACACATCCACTTTCAAACAAATTAACCACTCATGTACTTTAAAAAATACATAACAAACTTTTAAAAATATTAAGTACTAGTATAGTGACGGCCATGTTTGCAGTCGACCCTCTAATGACACTACTTCATTCTCAAGGACCTCTACACCCTCTAAACTCCAAACAATATACAGTAACACGTATACACTGTTGGTATCCTGAATAATACGCTAATTCATCAACAAAATGTCTTTCAATAAAAATTCCAAATCATGTAAACGTTTGTTTTTCATGGAACTATTTACTGCTTACATTCAAACATTTCCACGATCTCAGATACTTGCCTTTGTAATTAAAATATATTCGCAAAATTAAAAAACATCGCAACATAATGTAAAATAAAATAAATATAAAACAATACCTTAATGACAATTATTAAAATAAAAGAATATTTTCTGAAATAACCTGCTATATTTTTTTTATTTTTATCGCAGGTACATTCAAACTGATCTCACCCTGCCTGAAATTTAATATATCAAATTTTCACTGTACTTACGGAAATAAGCTAACTACCTAGCTACAATCAAACATAATCTACTTTCATAACAATCTGAAGCAGTAACAAAAGTACATTTTATGTAAGAAATAAGTAAACAGCCTCAACCATGCATTGTCGAATAACTGCCAGTTCTGCTACAGAAAGAAAATGAGGAGGAATAATATGACATTGTCATGAATGTGATGACAATTCTAGGGCCTGTGTTCCTGTTTTCTAGTTCTAGGGCCTGTGTTTTCTAGTTCTAGGGCCTGCGTTTTCAATTTGACATAACTGTTACAAAACTTTTGGGATTGTTTGTGTATATTTAACACATGGAACAGTTGCCAAGGCATGTTGTCACGGTTGGAACCACATTAAAAAATGGTCTAGATAAGTTTTTGTCTAATATGGTGCGTTCCACTGACTTGGGCAGAGATTTCCTTACCTCACCTATACCTCTGGTAGGCAAAATCATCACACTACTGATGCCTGAAAATCTGCCAGTGTGACAAATGTCCTCTTAGATGCAAACCTATCTAGAGGACAAAATGCTGATAGCCTACAATGCCATCACTACTATACTATACCACAGTATACTATACATCAGTTTTACCATTAAGTTGTTTCAGCAGATCTGTTACACGGATCAATGGTGAGAACTCTTTTTAACCATGTTGTGCTCTTGATTCAGCTCGTTACAGTCCGCTGGACCCTACAAACAATGACTAACTATACTATACTCTACTCTACTATACCATACCATATCATGTACTAATTATACCATACCATACTATCCTATCCTATCCCGTAACTCAAAGGTCGTTCGGGCACCACAGATGATTGTTTAACCAGCGTACTCCATCTATCTCTGTCCTCAGCAACCCTAATGGCTTCGCTCAATGTCAAGCCAATCCTTTCTCGAATGTTGTCCTCCCACCTCTTTTTTTCTGAATGTTATTAAAAACAGATTTAAAACGTAAACATTTTTTAGCACTGCTCCCATCCTGTAATACACAATATTGTTACAGTTATCAGCACATGTACACACACACCCTCACACACATAAATTTATATACACACACACACACTGTAACCTGCTTCATTGGCAACACTGGTTACACAGCGAATAATTAAAGCATGGATGTTATATTATCACCAAGCAACGTTACATTATGACCCTCATAAATAAATACACTTTTAATATGAATGACCCTCATACACCATTAACTGGAAAATAGCAACAACCAAAAATAAAAAGCAAAAAAACTCGTGTTAAAAAAACACATTCTGTACAGTGCAGGACAATGGTGTTCAAAACAAAACAAAAACATATATAACACTGTGATTTCAATGATAGAACGTCTTCTGTCACTACATAGTTTTTGGTACAAAAAGATGTATAACACTAACTGTGTTTTTTATGATAGAACATCTTCTGTCACTGTATTTTTTGTTACAAAAAGATAAATAACACTAACTGTGTTTTCAATGATAGAATGTCTTCTGTCACTGTAGTTTTTGGTACCATTCTTTCCATTATTTTTACAATGTGTATAATATACGAGGGTGGTCCGATAAGTACTTAGCATACCAAAAAAAACGAACATTGTGAAAAAGTGGCGATTTATTTTTCAATATAATCTCCTTTTAGTTCAATACACTTGACCCAGCGATGCTCCAACTTCTTTAACCCGTCTGAAAAATAAATTTTCTCGAGGTCTGCAAAGTAGGCCTCCGTGGCGGAGATGACCTCATTCGACTCAAATTTCTGCCCAGCGAGTGACTCAAGTTTGGAAACAAAAAGAAGTTGCACGGGGCCAAATCTGGAGAATACAGTGCAGTTCGTAGCCCAAGAATCGAATCACAGACCGATATTGCTCTTTTTCAATTTTTCTAAAATCCACGGACATGCCTGCTTCCACACACGTTCAAAATAAAACTACGAGTCCGATCAAGCTGAAATTTCGACAGTAGCCGCCTCCGAGAATGTACTACACGATAGTAAATTGCTCTTGTTATACTGGAGCCATCGGGCGGTGAGGCTAAGTACTTATCGGACTGCCCTCATACATTTATCAATTCGTACATAAACAATACTATGTATTATTACATTTATAAGTGATATATAGCATCAAAACAAGTTCACAGCAGATGGCATCCAAAATAAAACAATATTATAAACAATTGATAAATTCAAACGTAAAGTTCAAGATACAAGTACTGTCCTTATTCATAAAAGGAAATAGGACACCCATCGTGAATGTTGCTACACTGCAGGCTTTATCATTGTTTTGAATCACCGCTCATAACGCACAACAATTGTTCAGTTGATCATGGCACTTTGAAAGCGCATGCAGAACATTATTTACAGCACATGTATTATAAAAGTGAAAGACATCCTGTGTATGTAATGGTTAGTTAGTTATTCATTGTTTACAGCAGGGTCAAGCGGGCTACAAAGAGCAGAATCAGGGCCATATATGTTGTTGTTTTTTTCCTGCAGTTTATTATCCCTTTCTATCGGGAAACTCTGGGCCGCCTCCTCCGTGGAAGGCGCAGTCGCAGCCAGTGGTGCGCCCAAACCCTACCTACCTACCTAACATAATTTGTGAATTTTTTAAATTATGCTGGGGGAGCAAACCGGAGTACCCGGAGAAAACCCCCGAGACGTTGCCCGAGTCGAAAGTAAATAATATTCGGAGAAACATAACGCCCAGATGCTGGCTCGAACCCACACCTGTCAGGCGCCATTGGTTTCTGGCTTGTGGACAAGGCAAGTTAGTCCCGCCTTAGCCCACACAACGCTCGCTTAATAACAATTATAATAATAACATTATAATAATAATGAATATTATAATAATAATAATGAAATAACGCTCGCTTAATAATGATGAATACACCACACAGTTCACAGGAAAGTCTGGCCACTGAACACTCTGTGCAAAATGACATGTTCAACATTGATGGTGGCATGCATATTTCATATCATTAATCATGCTATCTGTTTAATAATAATAATAAATAATTATAAAAACAATAACATAAAACTATTAATCATCAACATCACTTATTCATTATTATGATGACAATTAATATTAGTAGTAGTAGAATAATTAATTTTTAAATAATTAAAATGGTTATTTATTTATTTAGTGTGTTACTGCACTACAAGCTCCTTCATTCTATTTATTAAAACCCCAGTTTATTACAGTTATCATGTATCATTATAAGTATGTCTTCAGGCTAGCAAGATAGCATCTACTTATACAAATTGATACAAAAAAAACATGAGGTTCCAGCACACTTATTATAAACTTTAATTCAAAAGATAGTATTGCAATTTTCACTGGTCCATGTTCTTAGCTAAACTTCAAAGCAAACTCTGTCATAGCCCTGACTGTACTTTGTGGAAAACTTTATTCAAAGTTGGCTTGATAATCAAACTGATCTTAGGTCCTAGTCGCTGGACTGTGGCCGATCTTTCCGAGTACGAAAACAGCAATTTGCTATTACTACACACCACAACACAAAATAGACAAATATGAAAACGATCAACAATACCGTGTATAGTACATTAACACTAAAACAATAACATAATAAATGGCGGATATATCACAACAATGCTCCCCACGGTAACCCAAGAAAATTACTGTGCATATATTTTATATAATTACAGTACTTTCGCATTTTAATTTTTAAAACAACTTAAATAGTAAATAATCTCGTCATTTCACAATGAAATATGTGAATGCAGTAATTGATATAAAAAAAATGTTCTAAGACTGCACAAAAAACACATGCCCACATTCAAGCATGCATACACACACATGTAACCACACAACATACCCATTCTTGCTATATGTTCACAACAAAACATGAAACAATTATTACAAAGCAAACAAAATCAATGTCGGCCACACACACATATATAGTACAATGTAGTTTTCAGTGTTTGTATTATACAGTGATTTCAATTTTTAAGATCATCTCACTTTTACTGAAGGTACTGTTTGTGTTGCTATCAAAACTGACAATCCAGTCACAACTAAAGTTTCTCTTGTCATTATTATATACATACTTCTTTTATAACTGAACTTTGCTTCAGCAATGACATACAAGCTCGTAGTGTTTATGTAATCCTCACCACATGTATAGTTTATTAGTATTATTTACTCACATTTATTACAAGTTAAATTCATTTTTTCCACACACATCACAGCAAAAAGCTTTGACACTTGGAAGTTCAACAAGAAGAGGGTTATCTTATTAAAAATTCTCTCTCCGGTGTTTTTCAAATTTATATATCAACAGGTTTCAATTTTTCACTTGTTTGACTTGCAACTTTGTTAACATGTGTAGCGAAAAGGGAGGCCACTGGTTCAAGCTTGGGAGAGAAGTTGTCGGGACTACATTGTCTGCAGGCATTTTATGTAGGTCGGTGGCATCGACTTTGCAGAAGATTGTCGTTGCATTAGAAGCCGGCAACTCGGGTTTACTACAAACCACGCATCACAGCCTTGCAGGACAAATATTTTGTTGTCCCTCTTACGCGGAATGGCCGGTGTTCTCAAGGTGATAGCCGAGAGACAGAAGTCAAATGCTCCGCTCGGTAACAAGTGGTGCAAACGACCGGGAACAGGATGATGCTGGACCATGGTAACTGTTACAGGCAGTTTTTCACTGTTAAGTCTGTGAATGTGGACTGACTGGGCAAAGTCAGTGTCGGTTCCAGACATGCCTGTTGCGAGGCAGTTTTTCACTGTTAAGTCTGTGAATGTGGACTGACTGGGCAAAGTCAGTGTCGGTTCCAGACATGCCTGTTGCGAGGCAGTTTTTCACTGTTAAGTCTGTGAATGTGGACTCACTGGGCAAAGTCAGTGTCGGTTCCAGACATGCCTGTTGCGAACGGGGAAACCATGAGGACACGGTTCGATTTGAGCTGTGGGATCTGTAGCAGAAAGGGAGGTTATTGGTTCAAGCTTGGGAGAGAAGTTGTCCACCTTACATTTTTTGGGTTAGACTAGCCTTGGGTGGCTTCTGCTGTGCATAATCATTTGGTGTGGCCATTGGATTATGCAGGACAAGGTGACACGACTTTTGTTCTCCGCGGCTGACCATTCGTCTTCTGCTTTTTGTGGTGAGCGGGACTACATTGTCTGCAGGCATTTTATGCAAGTCGGTGGAAGCGACTTTGCAGAAGAGTATCGTGGCACTAGTAGCCAGCAACCCTGTTTACTACCAAAAACGCACCACCGCTTTGCAGGGCAAATATTTTTATGTCCCTCTTACGAGGGATAAAAGAAATAACAGCTCGGGTTGGGCTGTGTTCTCAAGGTGGCGGCCAAGAGACAGGAGTCAAATACTCCGCTCAGCTACACATGTATCATCCTGATAACAGATCCGCCCCACTTTGAACAGCAGACACTCAGAAACATAATGATAAAGTGATTCTAAAATCACGTTGCAGACGTCAGGGTTGCACAGCCCTAAAATGCCAGGGGTTCTCATACTCCTAAGTCTAATGCTAGGTTCTCATATTCCCAAGTCTAATGCTCTCATACTCCCAAGTCTAATGCCAGGGGTTCTCATACTCCCAAGTCTAATGCTAGGAGTTTCCATACTCCCATCTAAAGCTTTTTAAGGATATTCATACCTCCAACATTTTGGATGCAGTTTTTTGTGTGCCAAGCTATAGTATAAACTGTAGGTGGTAATAGATTCAAGACATTTGACTGCATGCATGGTGGCATGTGATGTATAGTATGTTCAGAGTAAAATGAAAATGTTTAGCATTGTAATTGTATTCTCGTATTCTCAGTAAATGTAATAATGAAGCGTGACTCTACTACCATCCCCGCAACATTTCATGTGATGACACCCTTTGCCAATTTTGTATGTACGTTCACATGCATGCCTCTTATTTTGTATGTATTACACCTGGACACCCTTTCAGCAGAGTTTCATCATGAGATTGTCAGTTTCTTTACGTGGTATAACCCCCTAATTGTACCCTTTGTGCACTCCATCCAAAGGAGTTTAGAAAATGTTGTGGATGTGTTCGCACTCCATCATGCTAATCTCCTGACTCTCCTCTTCCTCAGTCTTGGGCAGTTTGATCAGACGCACGGCGCACAACAGCGTCAGCGCCAGCAGGAGCACGCAGATGACGAAGATGTAGCGGTTGCCATGCTGGAAAATGTCCTCGTGCAGCAGCATCAACACGCCGCAAGAGATGAGGTTGAGCGGCACGCGGAACCAGTTGGTGATGGGGTAGCGGTAGGCGTCAGGGATGACCCGCAGGCGGAGGTAGCCCATGGCAGGGAAATAGACGCCCACACACAGTTCAAAGAGCAGAAACGCCATGAAGGAGGTGTTGGGGTTGGGACTCTGGGGGTGGGTGGAGAACACGCACACTAGGTTGGACAGCAGGGCCAAGCCCACCACGGCTATCAGCATGGTGGTGGCCGCCAAGCCTTTAGAAGACAGGATCTGGAAGATGGCCTGGCCTATCAGGATGCACACCATGAAGCAGGAAAAGACGATGCCTAACGACGGGGCGGCTGGCTCCAAAATGGGCGTCCACAGGAAGATGATGATGTAGATGACGCTCTCAAACAGTGCTTCAATGGCTCCCAGCATGAAGATTTTCTCACTGGACGTGATCTTCTTCAGACCCTCCTGGCACACTTTGCCGAACTTCACCTTCTTGACGCTGTAGTTCTCATTCCAGTGGGTGGTGATGATGATGCCGACGAAGATGAGGAATGGCACAGCGATCATGTAGGGCGCAACCGGCCCCATTCCGCGCCACTCTGACACAATGTTAGTGGTGATGCCCGCCAGCACCGCTAACACCCCGTTCCACATGGAAGCCTTAGCAAATGTGATTGGAATCCACTCCTTTGGGAAGTCGTGTGTTTCCAAGTGTTCATAAACATACCAGGCTTCAAAGGCAGAGAACAGCACTGAGGTGGCAATGCCCCCCAACATGCGGCTGATGATCAGAATGCCGTAACTGCGTGACAGCTTCAGCATGCAGGCCAAGGAGTAGAGGATGGTGAACACGATGCACATCTTTTTACGTCCAAACTGATCAGCCGCGATGGGTGTCCATGAACCAAAGATCACGGTGGAGGCAAAGCCGAAGACATACAGCATAGCTATCTGCTCTTCCTGGAAGCCGTAGTAAGAGTAGAGCTTGTACAAATATGGCCCTTGAAGCCAATCTGCAAACATGGCAAGCAGGTACACCGCAAAGTAGCCTCGTTGAAACTTGAGGAACTGAGGGTTATTGCCGATGGCCACTGCATCTCGACGCAGCAAGTGAGACCAGAGCTGCAGCACAACGCTCACTGCAGCAAGAGCCACAAAGGTAAAGTAGGCAATGGCAAGCATGGTAGCAGTGGTACACTCTCAAACAGTTGGATTCATGCTGCAGCCAATGTTAGAGCCAATGGATCTTTTCTTCCATCACTACATGAGTAATGGAAGCTTTTTGAGTTAATTTTGTCACCTGAAACCAACAAAATTTAACTGTAGTATACTATTACTAGTATTAGTAGACATTTACATACAATGGTTTATTTAAAATAACCAAGGCATTATGTATGAAGCTAATGGTCTGCTAAATTGTTCTGTTCTACAAAATTCAAGACAGAAAATTTAGACTGTAAATCAGTAAACAATCTATATTACAATACGTATTATAAGAAACGTTCAAACAATCAAAGCGCACAGACTAAAGAGGCCTATGACTTGACAGCCAATGCGCCACCACTGTGAGCTATGAAATCTAGATCAACAGTGCAGAAAAAGCATCATCTTGCAAACAACATTTTCAATGCTTCGAATAAAACACAAACTTACCTAACTGCAACTACCATCCAAAATAGTACAGCAAAATTAAGCTCAATCAATTACATTACTGACGTGTTTGCAGACGCCATAAACATCGCTACATACTCTCTAGCTTGCATGCATGTTTTTAATATTAGTTTGTAAAGAAGTTCCATCGATATTAAATATAAATATCTATTTACAATTCTGTAATAATGTTGAGTTAAATTGTTATGAATATTTTGAGATAATCATTAAAGTATTGCAATTATGTTTAATTTTTTTTTTATATAGGTAATATGGGATGTAACTAACAATAACTTCCGGCATCTTAGGAAGCGTGGTTCCGGTTCAATGGCGTTTATGTTTTCACGATGGCTGCAACGAAGCTTCCACAGAAAAAATACTACAGACAGCGAGCACATTCTAATCCTATTTCTGATCACAACCTAGATTAGTGAGTATTTTATTGATTTAGTTTGCTTTTCAAATCATCGCAACTCGTTTTTGGCGACGATTTACATCATTCAGGCATCTTTTCTGTTTCATTTTTAGTATTTATTACTTAGGGGTGTCGGATAGTGCAGTGGTTGGAGCACTCGCTACTGTGTCGAAAGTGAAGCACCGTCCGGTGCGGTTAGCACTTGGATGGGTGACCGCTAAGGTGTGAAGCGACAAACAACAACGCCCCCAGTTGACTCAACTGTGATTGAGTACCTACTCTCTTGAGGGTGGGGAAGGTAAAGCAGCGAGGGAGAGAGTTGGGCATCACCCTCATTACGCTGGCCCAAGATAAGTGTGATCTCCAACATCACGCTCCCCTACGGCCACAAGGCTATGGGACTACCTTTACCTTTACCTTTACCTATTTATTACTACAGGTAGCTAGTCCAACGCAAACCGCTTGAGGAGTAGAAAATTCCACTTAGAGTGCAGTTGTACACTTTAACAAGCTATCGTTTTTTATTTAAACAATATTTTATATTACTTTATGAAGAAAAGTTGTATATAAATGGCAAAATAAATAAGTAGTGTTACTTTTGTTATTAAATGCGAGTTTATTGATGAGAAAATGCTGATAGATTGGGCTAAAATGCTCTCCGCTTGAGGTTGCTAGCCATGGCACCATTTTGCTTGGCTTCCCGGAAGTGGGTACCTATTTTTAAACTGGAATTCCAAGCTCAATTTTGATTGGATTGCCTTGATATTTGGTGACCAATCAGAGGACACCTTGCTGAACACTTTGGTATATGTTTCTTTTGAATGCGATAGCTGGAAGTGATGAAAATATAGGGGAGAAAATTTGCCTTTTTTCGTTTTACAAGTTAGGTTGTTGTTTTAATTCTTTTCATATTGAAACATACACCCCTACAATCTGTAATGCTTTCTCTGTCAAATGGTGTTAATCTTTTTATAAAATATAGCGATTCAACTTTGGAATAACAATTTGAAGTAGGGTACCATTTCATGCACACAACGATTTCTAGGCTTAGCCAGTCTCAGCACTGTAGGCTGCCATTGTGCACTACGAACTTATAATAGGCCTTATTTAATTTTAAATAGGTCAGTTTAACGTTATAGAAGTAAATTTTTCTTTCTTTTTTTTCATGGTTATAATTTACTGTGAAGAAAATTTTAAGTTAGAAAACTTTAAATAATTAATAATGGCCGGGTTTTGATCTATCAACATTAAACAATGCTGAGTTGGCCTAGTCCATTGTAAGCTGCCTCCCCTGTAGTGCGCTATTTATAGACGGTATCTTTATCTTTCCTTATGCGCTGGGCTTGTGGAAAACTTACTGCGAGGTAGATCGGCTTGAAAGTATCTAGGTTAGAATAGGCCTACTGGAATCTTGGTACAATTTTTGTTTGTTTTGTTTGCAGTTTGCATTCATTTTAATTTTTATGAGAATTTCTTCAATACATCTACTTAAATTCAATATGTTTTACTTGTAGCTAATAAATTATAAACTTTTGAGTGTATACTTTATTTTTTTATATAATTTTTTTGGCTGCTTTCTAGTTTCTTTTACAAATCTTTACCTCCTGATCATTGAGGTTTTTATTTTATTTATTTGTTCAGGTTCTAAGTTTGATTTATTTATTTTATTTTTTTTTGTTGTTGTTGTAAATTAGCCTACATTATAATATACTGAGTGTACTACTACTAGTCTTTTGTGGTTTATTGCTTTTTTCGGCCTTTTCTAAATTGGTCTGTTTATTAATATAATCAATAATGATCTTCAATTGTGTGTACTTAGTTATTTTGGGTTTTAATTTCAACTGTATTCTAATTTCTATTTCTAAACAAAGTTTATGCAGAGATGCTGAAAGTGAAATGATTTATTTCATTTTAATTACTTATTTATTTCATATTTATTTATTTATTACACTCTGGCTGGTTTTTGGCAGCTGCAAAAACAGTATATATCATTTGCTCAACAAAGAAAGTGGATAAATTGAACTCAGTGGCAAGAACGCATTGTTAGAACAATCATGATGTTACTCAATGATGTTTTTTTTTTAAAAATTATACTAAAAACATATTAAATGATATTTATTCGTTATCTAAATTATGATTTTTTATAATTATTGTATCATGTAATTTGAACAAAATACTAAAGATATAAGCAAATTATGACAATATAAAAAATATCCCTTCAAAGAGTGTTAAATTCTGAACAATTTAATATAAAAATGTTTAAAATCCTCCATAAAGTATGAGAGCTATATTTAAATAAAGTTTCGACCAATCGGAACAAAGGACCCAATTGTTATGCAAATGTATGCATCATAAAATACATTTATATCACATAAACCACTTGTAATAATGCTGTCTTGTAATTTGTTTTCTTACCATTGGTATTTTAAAGCTTTTACATTTAAAAAAAAAATAATTTACAAATTATTTTGAAAAAAATATGCAAATTTTATGCAAATTAGGTCAGTCTGGTGCGTCTGATCGAATTTTTAAATGCGCCATCGTAATCGGCATGATTTTTTACATAAAGTGCATCACATTTATTATTATAATATGATTTGTATCAATTTTATGTTAAAAAGTATGGATTTTTTTATCACTGAATGGTGCCATTGGCTGGGAGCATAATTCCTATGATTCTGATGTTCTTAAAATTCTACAAAAAAAACTTATTTTTCGAACTTCAAAAGCCCATAACTTTTTTATTTTCTGGCCGATTTTCAAAATTCAAACTGTTTTGTGACCGTGAAACTCTAAACTATTTAGAAAAAAGCAAACCTGCTCCTCAAAATTTCAAACAAAAAATCATGTGGACTAGCTACTACAGGGTTCAGCCTGACACAAAAAAGCTATGGGCCATTGGGCCCCTCAGATCAAATTTCAATGGGCCATGATTTCAGCAGTAATTTACCTACATGTAAAAGATAACATGGAGATATTATTACAGACATTAAAACAAAATAGATTATTGTGAGTGTGCATGTGTTGTGAAGCATGTTTACCAACAAAACACTAACCAGAACAGGGATCAGTATTTTGACTTGACTCGGGGCTCACACAATCATCTTGCGTAGGATTAGCGGCGGTAGACTCGTTTAACAGCAGCAAACGACAGTCTAGACTGTCCTACCTCAAGTTTAGGTATTTTGGGAGGGGAGGGGGGGGGGGGGGGCATTTTCAAAGCGGCACAAAGAAAAACACAAAATCCTCCTTGCACGGACACAACATACGCGCAGACGATAGCAAATTCTGATTTGGAAGAATCGTACAACATTTCTTATTGGCTGAAAGATCAACATCCGGGCCCTCATAGCCAATCGCTGAACTTGCCCTAGCAAAAGCACGTTTGTCACCTCCAATACAGTGTACTGTTATTGTGGTGGCGCACTGGTACCAAAAATTGAAGCGCCATTCGGCCCCTGGCAAGAATTGTAGATGGGTCATTTTTAATTTTTATGCGTCAATGGCGCAGGGCGCGCTAGTAAACTGATCCCTGTTACTATATTAGTTTCGTTTATTTATTGGATGCGTTTTGGTTATCCTCGCGGATGTACAATAGTTATATATGAATTCATTAACTAACTGTTGGTTTTTTTCAGCCCTGTTAGCCCAGATGTGATGGACTGGTCTCCATACTACCCAGCCCATTTTACTGATTTTAGCCAAGACAACACGAAGATCAACGCAAAGACAAACAAGTGTGTTGAGTTTGCTGATATTGGGTGTGGCTACGGTGGACTCCTAGGTACAAGAGTAATTACAGTGTGCTTGTACTGTTTACTTCCACACACCATACTCCTCAGTTGTGCAATATGGATTTGGTTGATTTAATAATACATTGTAACATTTGTTATAATAAAGCTCAATTGCAAACTAAAAAAAAAAAAGCGCTCACATGCATACTCTTACACGAGCATTCGCAGAATTAGAAACTGTACAATACAGTAAAACATGGATCATATTTTTTAAAATATTTTTAAAAGAATTTAAATTCCTGTGGCACGCTGCCATTCACAGATTTCTTCGCATTCTTTTTAGAACAGGTACAGTCATTAGTCGATTCTGTTTGGTACTTGATTATGTAATGCTTAGTGATGCTTATAGAATTTGGGATCTAATGAGCTCTGCATTTTTTGCAACTTGTGATATAAACAGGCAGGCATCCTTACCCCAACTCATCGTGGTATGCAAATTCCTCAGACAATTGATGCCTGAAAGCATTCAGTGGAGACAGTTAAAGAGGGTGCTTTCGAAAGGCACTTAAATTGGAGGACAAAAAGCTGACCGCCCAAGATGCCATCTCTACAATACTTCCAAACTAGGCTTGAAATTTAACTTGATCGTTATGATGATCAACATCAGACAAGACAATGATTGAATGAAATCTAATGAAAAACGCCTAATTTCACAACTACTGTATGCTGTAGCTCACTACTGTATCTAGGGTATTGACCCAAATCATCATCATCAACATCATCTCATCATCACCATTATCATCATCTCATCATCACCATTATCATCACCATCATCATCATTATTTTACCATCATCACCATCATTGCCATCCTTAGGAAGAAAATGAACAAGAAAGATAAAACCTGTGACTATTATTGTTATTCAAGTCATATGCATATGTGCAGTATCGCTATCACCGCTGTTTCCTGATACATTGATGCTGGGCATTGAGATCAGGGTGAAGGTGTCTGACTATGTCCAAGATCGTGTTAAGGCATTAAGGGAACAGAACCCAGGCCGGTACCAGAACATTGCCTGTCTGCGATCCAACGCCATGAAATATCTGCCTAACTTCTTCACCAAAGGACAAGTGAGAAGTTACCTTTCTCTGGATAGAACGGTTTTGTTAAATAGTTCTTTTTGTAATGAGTGCATGTTCATGAGTAGAACGTGAAGCACAGAGTGTATGTTCATGAGTAGAACGTGAAGCACAGTGCATGTTCATGAGTAGAATGTGAAGTACAGAGTGCATGTTCATGAATAGAATGTGAAGCCCAGAGTGCATGTTCATGAGTAGACCGCGAAGCCCAGAGTGCATGTTCATGAGTAGACCGTGAAGCACAGAGTGCATGTTCATGAGTAGACCGTGAAGCCCAGAGTGCATGTTCATGAGTAGACCGTGAAGCACAGAGTGCATGTTCATGAGTAGACCGTGAAGCCCAGAGTGCATGTTCATGAGTAGACCGTGAAGCACAGAGTGCATGTTCATGAGTAGACCGTGAAGCACAGAGTGCATGTTCATGAGTAGACCGTGAAACACAGAGTGCATGCTCATGAGTAGAAGTGTGCTAAACTTTAAGAAGTGATGCAAGTTTCTTTTCTGTCTAAATCTAGACAAGGCATATAATATATATTTTCTTAAAGGTCCCCAATTCAAAGGCTTTATTTACTTTCGACAAAAATGGGGTTACCCTAAAATTCTCATTGATAGAGTGGGCTTTTGTTGCTCACAACAATTGCTGAAGTTTAAATTTTCAGTTTTTGGCTCTGACAGGTAGTTATTTCCCCTGTTTGTGATCTTTGACCCTATTTCTGAGTGAACTACCTATCTTCAAATGTGAGTCTTTAATATCTGGGGTGGAATATGGTCTGTTTTATCGACTTAAAACAAAAAACCTTATAAGCAATTATTTTTACGGGTTCTGTCTCTTACCAGCTGTTGTAGCTGCTATTTTTAGCTCTAGAATGTTGGCTGGCTAGCCAATGGTTGTAGCTATTATTATTACTAGCAACACAAACTATGGAATTCATTCATTGAAAAAATAAATAGTCTTTCAAAAGAGTTATTTTTTGTTGTAAGCTTATTGCCTCACATGCATAGCAGTATTAGTCTATGTCCTCACATGCATAGCAATATCAGTATATGTACTCGCCCAACAAAATTGTTTCCAGGTTTTTGCAAATCTGTGTGAGATGAGTCCTAAATAGTCCAAAAATAAAACTTTTAAAAAAAAAAAGTCCCTCTGTATGTCTGCCATCCACAGTTTGTGCAAAACTTGGAAGTGGATTAATATCTCAGAACCTATTTCAACTATCACATCCAAATTGGTAAGATGGTGTATATTCATTAGACCTCATAAATGATCCTTGTATGAATGACTTCACTTCAAAGTCAGAGTAAAAAAAAAAAAAGTTAAAAAAAAATACAAATGTTTACAAAATGTCACTTTTAAAAAAAGTTATTAATATTGAATTATGATTCTTTGGTGCATGATAAATATCAATGTGACACACATACTTTGCAAATTTGGTCAAGCTCACTCCAAGATCAAGGTCACTGGAGCTGTCCAAAGTCGGTGAGTATAGGTACTTTGAAGTGACCTTGACCCTAAACTATGAGAGATTTAAAGTCCAAACTTGTTGTATTTAGAGATGATAGATTGCTCTTTTATACGTGTTCCGTTTTTGCGTTGATCTTCAAGGTTAAGGTAATTTTAGATCTTGTAAAAACATTTTTAAAATAGGTCATCATACGGTAGAATGGCTCTATTAACCCATAGTATGCAACAATATTGGGTTATTTGATATATATATATATATATATATACATGAGAGGTCACCTGAATGTCAAGGTCACCTGAAGGTCAAGGTCATCCAAAGGAGGCTTTTTAAATTTTGTGTGTGCATAATACAACTTTTGCTGTAGTTTATTTGATAGTAAGTGGCTCCCTTTAGATAAATAAAGGTGTGAAAGGAGAACAACGGGTTTAAATGTCACCTGCTAAATCCCAATCTATGATTATAATTTGGGAGCGAGCAATTGTAGTGTACAGTTGGAAGATTTTTGGTCAAATAAATATCCCCACTCCCCTCATTACATGAAGGGTTTAGGTGTTTGGACATTTCTGTTCATGCGTTTATTTGTGTGTGGGGAGGGCTTAAGGGTGGGGATTGTTTTGCATGTGCGTGTGAGTATGTTTCACGTGTTGAGTTGCCAGTTTGCTTTCTGGATTGCTGGTATGCTGATGTTGTTGCCTGTTTTGTTTATAAATTTATTAATTTATCCTTTTTTCAGCTGAGCAAGATGTTCTTCCTGTTCCCAGACCCCCATTTCAAGAAGACGAAACACAAGTGGAGAATCATCAGCGCAACCTTGCTTGCTGAATACGCTTACGTCACGCGTGTAGGGGTAGGTCGCACGCATTTTTCTTTACTCTTCAGCTACATGTGTGGACTGTGTTGTAGCTCTGACAAATCTGAAATCGTTTGAACTTAAAAGTCCGGTGGAGGGCGTTCAGTTTTCCCACTAGGGTTGTTTCAGCAGATCTTTTATGCGGTTCGGGGGTTGTCCGGTCCTGATTTGGCTCGGAAGAGTCCGCTGGACCTAAAGCAACAATCAATCAATCAATCAATCAATCAATCAATGTCAAACTATATCTCTTCCATTTATTGTTTCTTAATGACTTAGCAAAGAGGGAGAAGGGATGTGATATTTTTTGTTATTTGAGCTTTGAAACACAGTATAGAGTATATATCCTATCCCGTAACTCGAAGGTCATAGAGGCACCACAGATGATCGTTAAACCAGAGTACTCCAGTATAGAGTAACAGCGATAGAAATGCATGTTATAAGTCAGTGTATTATCATGATTATTTTTATATTGTTTGACTCGCATGTGTTTATTTTATGTAGTTGAGAGTCGCACATCAACGGCAAAACAAATTTCATCAGTTTATTGCAATTTGACATATATTGTCTGTGGGAGAAGAGATGAGACGTTGGTCCCAAGAAAAGGGTAGCACTGCCTGGGTGTCTAGTTAAAACAGCTTGATGTTGGACTTGAGTTTCAGTTCTTTAAAATGTTATGTCTGCACCACAGTGATATATTATATATGTTTTTGGACTTAAGAATAGCAGTAGTACTTTTAAAAAATTTAAAAATAAAACATTTCAGTAAATTTTCTATAGATACAGCATTATTATCAGCATTATTATGTACGAGTACTTAAGCAGTTTGTTTCAAATTCATTTCTTTATACAGGGTTTGGTGTACACCATCACAGATGTGAAAGATCTCCACGAGTGGATGGTTCAGCATTTTACCGATTTCCCTCTTTTTGAGCGTGTCCCAGAGTCTGAACTGGTAAGAATCCGTTTTGTTTGGAGAAAGAAGTACAGTGAAGATTGGCCATTAGGCGGTGGTTGTTTGTTGGGTTTGTGTTTTGTAGATGTGGGAGTAGAGTGGGAAAGGGAGAGGGAGGGGTGGATAGATGTTTGGGGGCCTCACAAAGATCTCTTGCATAGAAACCTTGTTCTGGTTTCTGTCAGTTTTTGTTTTTTCTTTTCTTTTGTCAGTCTGATATAGCACTTTTCAGAAGTCACTGGCCAATCCCGGATCTGACTGTAGCTGCCCACTTGCTGCATTGCTTTCTTGCCTTGCTGAGCGAGCGTTGTGGCCAAGTGGGTTAAGGCAGGACTAACTTGCCTTGTCCACAAGCCAGAAACCAATGGCGCCTGACAGGTGTGGGTTCGAGCCAGCATCTGGGCGTTATGTTTCTCCGAATATTATTTACTTTCGACTCGGGCAACGTCTCGGGGGGTTTTCTCCGGGTACTCCGGTTTGCTCCCCCAGAAAAAATTCCAAAAATTCACAAATAATGTTAGGTAGGTAGGGTTTGGGCGCGCCACTGGCTGCGACTACGCCTTCCCCGGGGGAGGCGGCCCAGAGTTTCCCGATAGAAAGGGATAATAAAACTGCAGCCTTAGGCGCATTGTTCCACTTCCCAGACCACTGAGCATTATCCTGGGTGACTGGGAATGTGGGAGAAGGGTCTTAGTGCTTGCTGGCTGTGTTCATGTAGCACTTGGTACTCCCACTGTCTGCTCATGTCACAACTTTCCACTTCCTTTTATACTGTCACTTCATTTCAGCACCATCAGTTTTTTTAATTTTGTTAGAAGATTCTGCTGGATGACCCGCATAAATACGCCTTTCATATGGACCTGTGTGTTATGGTGCATACTTCCTTTGAGGGTTATACAGATTTATTGAACTGAAGTGTAACGTCAGTTATTTCTGTGTGCATAATTTGCTGTTGCCACTTGGCTGAATTACATGTAATTGTGTCATAATTGTATGAAAGCTAGGCTATTGCTTGAGAGAAACGGTGGATATTTTTTGTGTGCGTAGCAACTAGCGCATCATAATCCTGTATTCTTCTGTACAGGAACAGGACATAGTGGTGCAGAAACTCTACGACAGCACAGAGGAAGGTCAAAAGGTCACACGCAACTCTGGAGAAAAATGGCTGGCAGTCTTTCGAAGAATAGAGGATCCATACGCTATGGACACCAGCTGACGGAAATAACATGCGTGATAATCATTATGGTTGTGAATGTTTAGTATGTGAGCGTTTTGTATGCTTCGAGGAAAATAATTACATAATAAACAAAAGTATGTTTGCTTGGTGGATGTGAATGACTTGCGTGCTTGTGTACATTACATAGAAAATTAAAATAACGTCTTCTTGCTTTTTTCTTCCTTTTTTATTTTTGACTCGCATGCATAACAATATGATTGCGAGTCTATGTACTCATCCCCCCCCAAAAAAAAGTAGAAAGTTTTTCCAAATCTATGCAAAATGAGTCCTGAATAGTCCAAAAATGACATTTAAAAAAAAAAAAGTTGTCCATCCGTTTGTTTGCTATCCATCTGGGCAAAATAATAAAGTGGCTGATTACCTCGAAACCTATTTTATGTGTCACAACCAAACTTAATAAGATAGCGTATATCCACTAGACGTCGAAAATGATCAGTGAATGAGTGACATCACTTTAAGGTCAAGATCACAGGTTCGACACATGTTTGTCAAAAAAATTTAATTTGTCACAAACTTTCACTTTTTCCCTAAGTTAACAGATAAAAAATTCCAAACTGGTTGTGCCGGGGGTTTCAGTATAAATAGTATCCCCACTTTCTGTAAATTTAGTGCTTTAAATTCCCACTGTCGCTGTCTTTCTCATTTGCTCTTTCTCATTCCTGCTCTGTTCTATCAATCTGCTATACTATCGTCTTCTTCGCTAGACCAGTCTCCTACCTTTTTTCTTGAAAACTCTTCCGGGACAAGACTCCTTATTTGTGTATGAGGTCTGTTGGATCAGCTTGGGAATATTGGACGCTTTCTGCCAGGTGGTCACTAGGGCTTCCTATGATATTATTTAGCAATGTAGGCATTTTATATGTATGTGTTTTGTTGATAATTTATAATGATGTT
The DNA here is from genome assembly GCA_036898135.1 of Oncomelania hupensis. Taxonomy (NCBI): domain Eukaryota; kingdom Metazoa; phylum Mollusca; class Gastropoda; order Littorinimorpha; family Pomatiopsidae; genus Oncomelania; species Oncomelania hupensis. Next base: position 69,471,617 of record CM072517.1, read on the forward strand.
TGTATTCTAGTTTGTTTTTGTAAACGGGGGTTCGATAAGTTGGGGTGAAGCCCCAGCCGTCCCCTGCGTGGGATGTCTTTATTGTAAAGTGACTGGCTGGTGGAGAGCTTTCGGTTTTACCACTAGGGTTGTTTCAGCAGATCTTTTATGCGGATCAGGGGTTGTCCGCTCCTGATTTGGCTCGGAAGAGTCCGCTGGACCTAAAGCAATAATAATGTAATGTAATGTAACCTGCCTTTTTTCTTGAAAACTCTTCCGGGACAAAACTCCTCATTTGTTTGCGAGGTTTGCTGAATCAGCTTGGGAATATATTGGACGCTTTCTGCCAAATGGTCATTGGGGGTTTCCTATGAGGTTATTATTTGGCAATATATGTAGGCATTTCATATGTATGTGTTTTGTTATTTTATAATGATGATTGTATTCTAATTTGTTTTTGTAAATGGGGTTTCGATAAATTAGAGTATAGCCTCAGCGTCCCCTGCGTGGGATGTCTTTATTGTAAAGTGACCGGCGGGTGGAGTGTCTTCAGTGTTACCACTAGGGTTGTTTCGGCGGATCAGGGGTGAGTCCTCTTTCAGCGAAGTTGTGGTCTTGATTCGGCTCTGTGCAGTCGGATGGACCCTGTAAGCAATGAATAACTAACTAACTTCTTTCCCTTTTTTATTTCCTCTTCTGTTTTGCTTCTTGTTTCTGGCAAGTTGTTTGTCGTTGACACACACACACTTTTACAAAGATACAGACTGGGCTCAAAACGACTGTCCCTTATTACTTTATATTCTTTTCACATGTCTCATACAAAGTGACAAATGATATTTTCCACATAAAACAAGATTTAACATCTTGGATTATTAAGACTAATAATAGTAATATACACGATATGTCGATAGAAACACAAACATCCTAAACCACCTTCCACACCTTCCTCCTCCCTCCCCACCCCTCCAAAAAAAAAACCACTTCACAGTAACAAGCAACAACATCAATGATACAGTTGCTTTCCACCTAAAACAAGGAATGATAATATATCTCTTTCATGCAAACACATTGTCATATAAAAGGGAGCACTAAAGTTAAATTTTGTGCATCTCTTTAGCTACATAAGAATGACTACGTGCACAAACCTAAAATACATAAGGTTCATCTATCACTTCACTGGCCCGATCACCCATTAGCACTTCCACTGGTTCAGAATCACTGGTTTTGAAGTGATCAGGGTCAAAGGTGAACCTCTCTCCGTCTTTCAACGTCAGACTCCAGCGATCCCTGTAGCTGTGCTCAATACACAGGCAGTTGTTAAAAGACCTGGTGTCAAAACCGGAGGACGAGGACAAGTTGGACACCACCTGCTGCCAGCCTTTGTTCTCCAGCACCTCCGCCACTCTCAGCCTGACGTTGCTGCCGTACAGCTCTAGTTCTGCGTGTTCTGTCACTTCCTTGTAGTGAAGTTTCTCTATCACGTCACACCCTATCAATGACGGCGGCAAGGACAGGATGGCGTCTTTGCGTCCTGAAAGGATGGTCTTGACGCGCGAGTTGTTTGTAGGCATCGTCGCTGTCGGCCCTGTCCTCACTTCAATGATTTCTAAAAAATAGGTCGTCCCTCTAGAGGCCTGCTGCTCTTTGTGCTGGTTGAGGAGATTGACTAAAGGTTCGATTTGATAAAAGTCGGCTTCAGCGTGAAGCAGGTCCATCTCCTCAAAGTCAGATGGAATGCACAAAGCAGATGTTCTCAGAAAATTCAGAATGTGCCTGAAAACGTTGCCATCACGATCGATGAAGATGTGACCCAGAGGGTCAACAGTGGTTTGGAATTTTCCACTGATCAAAGTACCCAGCATGGAGTCGGGGTACTTCTGCAAGGTGAAGGTGGTGGTGGTGTATAACACGCCACCAACGTTGAGAGTGATAGTGGTGTTGGGGTTTGTCATCTTGAGCACAGCGAACTTCTGTAGGAGATGCCAGTTGATGTATTCAGGTCTTCATCTCAATGTGAATAGCATGACTGGTGAGAAACCGGAAATACCTGCAGACAGAACAAGAAAATTATTATCTGACAGCCAACATTTAACTAATAAATATATACAAAATATAAAGAACATATCATATGAATGACTTGACAGAGTTGGCTCTTGAGCTTGTTCATCAATGACATAATTCTACATACTTTAAACGTTACTAAATGACACAGCAAACTTTACTAAATGGCACAACTTGAAACTTTACTAAATGACGCACAAACATCATGCTCTAATTTTGTTGGCTCATTGCGCGTGAATTAGGAGTGTGGGGCAGGAGTGTTTGTGTGTGTGAGAGGGGTTATTAATTACTGCACAGCAGTAAAACCAGGTGAATCTTCTTGTACATGCAGCAACCTTTTAAAATCATGCAAGACAAAGATTAATACTAAATATATTCTGTAACTCATGCATGGGGAGTTAAGATACATTTTCCAATTAACAACATTTAAATAAGTAGATGAGTGAGATGAATTCTTTGCTCACACCCACAGGCGCTCGTTGTTGTTTCAATGTATTATTTGCGAAATTGACGGTTTCTACAATGCTACCACCAGTTAAAATTTACCACAATTATATAGCAACCTGTTCGACTGTAGACTCGAGCCACGTTTCAAATTATAATCAGGGCAGGCCTATCTCAGTATCTGCTATCATCCTTCCTTGAATGATGGTAGTTGATTGCAAGAATCAACACAACAGTGTTCTCAATCTTATTGCGTCAGATCGTATTTCCATATGCCTACACAAATAAATGGTTGCTTACTCATTTATGTTCTTCTTGTTCCGATAAAAAATATTATGAACTGCCCAAATAAAATGGTCCAAAGTACGTTAAACAGAAGATAAACCTTGTAGATGTATTGTTGCAGACGAAAACAAGGCTTTGGGACAATCGTGGTTTTTCTTCTCGGAAGAGCCTGGGAGTAGTCATTAAATTTAACTTAACGTGTCCAAGTTATCGTCCTTGACTTTATGTAAAAGAATATTCTTTCAATTATTTAGCATTAATAAAAATAATTTAATAAAATATATTAGTTCAATAAAATAATAAAAATAATGATGATGATTGTTATAATTACACCATAGTATATTAATTGCTTTTTTAACTTCAAAGCAAGCCATTAATTGTTATCTTATAATGTAAACTAGAAAGAGCGTTGGTAGCAGAGATGAAAATAAAACTTTGGAATAGAGTATTTGATCAGTAGAACAAATGGGAATTGTGATGTGATGTCTAAAAACTTGTTATCATTGTCCTCCGGCCCCGTTTTTGAGCGTCAGTGTATCACTAATCATACGCAGTCAGTGTGCAATCGGTTAGTGAATTTGACATGGTGTAAGCAAGGCCAATCCCCCAATACAGTACATAGCTTCAAATATTTAGGAGCCATTGTATTAGACAATGGGTCCCGACAGGAAGTCCTCTCCAGGATCGCACAAACCATTGCTGCCCTGGCAAGGTTGAAGCCCATTTGTAAAGACAAGACCATCAGTCTACATTCCAAGGTAAGGCTGCTGCGTTCCCTCGTCATCTCCATCTTCCTATACGTTTGCTAAACATGGACCCTCACAGCAGATCTACAACGAAGAATACAAAGCATGGAGATGAAGTGCTACAGAAGACTTCTTGGCATTTCCTATACACAGCACATCACCAACGACGAAGTCCAACAGCCCATCACACAAGCCAGTGGACAACACGATGACCTGCTCACAGTGGTGAAGAAACGGAAACTCCGATGGTATGGCCACGTCACCAGATCATCAGGCCTTGCAAAGACCATCCTGCAAGGCACATTGCAAGGAGGTAGAAGAAGAGGGAGACCGAAAAAGAGATGGGAGGACAACATTCGAGAATGGACTGGCTTGACATTGAGCGAAGCCATGATGGTTGCTGAGGACAGAGAAAGATGGAGTATGCTGGTTAAACGATCATCTGTGGTGCCCCTACGACCTCAGAGTTATA
>CM072517.1:69480603-69520603 GCA_036898135.1 Oncomelania hupensis
GTACTTATGCATTTTCATTTTCATTGTATGTAATGGTATTAGTTATTTTAGTTTTTGGAGTTAATTTAATGGAATTTATTTTTATTTTTTTAAAGGGTGGGGGTATTTCATGTAAATTTTTTTTTACATTCTTTCTTTCACCCATAGCTTTCTTATATATTTGGTTAAGTAAATAACTACTACTACTACTATACTGCTGCTGCTGCTGCTACTACCACTATAATAATAATAATAATAATAATAATAATAATAATAATAATAATAATAATAATTATTATTATTATTATTGTTATTATTATTATTATTATTATTATTATTATTATTATTATTATTATTATTATTATTATTATTATTATTATTATTATTATTATTATTATTTGTTTTTTAGTTTCATTTTATTTTGATTTTTAAAAATATGTTTATTCCATTATATTGTATTATTTAGCTTCATTGAGTGTATTTTACTACTACTACTACTACTACTACTACTACTACTACTACTACTATTGATTTATTTTAAATGGCCCAAAATCAGACAAAATGTTTATTCAAAGCGCTTTTAGTTTAGGTTATAGTGTAGCTTATCCACTAACCCTTACAACCGAGGAAACTGTTACAGAAGATTACATTTAAACTCAACCCCAGAGCGTGGCTTAAATTATCCATGTCTTCTTTAAGCAAGGTCTATGACGAAAACAATGACATATTTACTGTTCAAACGCACGTTATTGGCTCACATCACCCAGTCAACGGATTCCCACTCTGAATATTTCTGTCCGTTCAGACGTTGCTCATTCCTTACCTTCCACCCTTCCCCTCCTCCAACCCCTCCTTACATCATCCCTCTTCTCCCCTAACACACATCCCACCCCCCTCCCCCTATCACACACACACACACACACACACACTTTCACTCCATCCCACCTCCTTGCCTTTAACGTTGAACCTCTGTTCTGGCCGTATCTTTCTTCTGTCTTTGCACATAAACAAAAAGTCAATTTGGTCAAATCAATATTGAACTGAACGAGTCCGTTACTATTTATAACACCAAAAAAGGGCACGGCCTCTCCTACTTTCTTTCCCCCACTATACTAACGCTACAAACAAAAATTAGAATCATCACCCAAACGTATATACATTTAATAATTTAATGAATCCATGTACAGTACGGGAAAAAAACACAAATAACATATGCCAGTTTATTGACATTATTATGTCATTATTGAAGTAGGTTGGTTACCATACGACGCCTTATTGCCATAACATTTAACATTGACTCTACTGAAAATGGCAAGGGCCTGATTAACATTGAATTGCACACTCACCGCCCCTCTCCCCCCTCCCCACTCCTCCCGTGACTGCCTTTCTGTCCCCTCTACCTTCTCCTCCATCCCCTCTGTACTATCCTATCCCGTAACTTGAAGGTCGTTGGGGCACCACAGATGATCGTTTAACCAGCGTACTCCAGCTTTCTCTGTCCTCAGCAACCCTCATGGCTTCGCTCAGTGTCAAACCAGTCCATTCTCGAATGTTGTCCTCCCACCTCTTTTTTGGTCTCCCTCTTCTTCTGCCTCCTTGCATCGTGCCTTGCAGGATGGTCTTTGCAATGCCTGATGATCTGGTGATGTGGCCATACCATCGGAGTTTCCGTTTCTTCACCACTGTGAGCAGGTCATCGTGTTGTCCAATGGCTTGTGTGCATGTGATGGTCTGTCTGTAACCCTAACCACTTCGTCGTTGGTGATGTGTTGGGTATAAAAAAAAATGCCCAGAAGTCTTCTGTAGCACCTCATCTCCATGCTTTGTATTCTTCGTTGTAGATCTGCTGTGAGGGTCCATGTTTTGCAAGCGTATAGGAAGATAGAGATGACAGGGAGCGTAGCAGCCTTACCTTGGAATGCAGACTGATGGTCCTGTCTTTCCAAATGGACTTCAACCTTGTCAGTGCAGCAGTTGTTTGTGCGATCCTGGAGAGGACTTCCTGTCTGGACCCATTGTCAGACACAATGGCTCCTAAATATTTGAAGTTATGCACTTTGTGGAGGGATTGGCCTTGGACTTTGATGTTCACGTTGATGCCATTGGTGTTGTTGGTTATCATTTTGGTCTTCTCTGCACTTATTTCCATTCCATAGCCTGCTCTGGAGGTGGTGTCAAGCCTCTGTACCAGCTGTTCAAGTTCTTGTTCCTCTCCAGCCAATCCATCAATGTCATCCGCAAAACGAAGGTTGGAGATTGCTCTACTCCTACCATACCCCCCCCTTCCACTCCTGGCCTGAATATAAAAGACTGCCAGTTCCTTGCCTGTATTTTTCTCATAAATGCTGAGAGTCTGAAGACTTTCATTTTAACCACCAATCCTGTAGTTTTGTTTGTTTGTTTGTTTTTAATAATCAGTAGAAATTCGTATTGTGCCTGAAAAGTCTCTCTGTGTGGTCCGATTATGATGTGGTCAGTGTCTGGGAACCTTGGCAACTAACTGACCAGTCCGGGCCGCCGAGGCTATTGTCTAGCAAAACTCTTGAGGACTCTTCAGTTAATTGACAGCGACCTACGATGCAACATGTAAATCGAATGGCGCGCAGCTTTGAATAGTTAACTGCTTTAGGAAGCTATTCCTGTTCCGTTTGCTATCTATTGCAATGGTAGTGGCTGTTATATTCAATGATATTGGATTCCGCCAATCTAAAATTTCACAAATAAAAATTCGATCTCCTTCCGTCTTCTAATAGCGACGTTCCATTACACCACATGTTTGAGTGATGAATGAGTGTTTGTTGTGTGTGTGGGAGTGTTTGTAACATGTGAGCGTGTATTTTAATTACAGATCGCCGCGCTGTGAGTCTGATTCAGGAATAAGGCGCGTATAGCATCCATTATTATTATTATTTTTTTTATATTATTACTATTATTGTTGTTGTTGTTGTCGTTATTATTAATATATTGACTTAGGTAGTGTTACGTTGAAACGCGCATGATGGTGCGTGTGAAGATATTATGTATGAAGCGCGCGCGATAGATCTGTTCGTTTTATTTTGCAAAGCATGCAATAATAGAGTGTATTTACCTTTGATTTGGGTTTGCATTGTTGTTAGAAGAAGCTTTGTATAACGTTGATAATTTTCGTTGGTCGATATTATTGGAGAATTCTCTAGATCTGCTTGTTTACTATCGATCGAAGTTTCGGGATATTTGAGAATAAAATAAATACTAATATAATAATATAATAATATTATAATCATCACCCAAACTAACCTGCCCTGTGGGCCTCAAACGTCTAACGAGTCAAGTCAAGTCAAGTCAAGAGAACATTCTTTTGACAGAAACTTGAGAAAGGAAGGTTGTATGACGTAAAACCGTGATGACGAAGTTAATTCTGAATGGTTGTAACGCGTCGTTCTAGAACGTCCTGAGGTTATCTCGAGTTGAGAGAAAAAAATATATAATGGACACACTGTGTTGTGAAAGGGGAGAGTGAAAAGGTGATTGTATGCAGTTGTTGTTGTGTGCTGAATAAAAGTGGAAAACTTCATACGAAGACTTTGCCTTGTTGCTGCTGAGTGAGCAGGCTGCGTGGATAAACGAATCAGTTACACCTATCAGGAATTCAAGCATTGGGGCTGAATCAAATACTGATAGAAAAACACCACCATCAATCGGAGTGTAACAGGTAGCCCACTTTAGATGTATGCATTGTTATGTCTTGTGTAGTCTTGTCTTCTCTTGTCATTGTTTTGTCTTGATTTCAATTGGATTGCCCTAGTCAGATGAGCACTTCTGGCACTGAGTAGTCCATTCTGGTCTTCAGAGATCAAAGAATTATTTCTTCTTCTTTTTTAAAATCTCCATTTCCTTTCCACTGTAAACTATCAACGCGTGAAGAACAGGATATTACTGGACTTGAACGCTGGAGACCACTTAAGGTGTTTATTTATGGCGCCGTAGCGTAGTGGTCAGAGCACACGCTACTGTAGCGAGCTAAGAGCATCGTCCAGCCGGATTACGAACTTAGATGAGACCACCGATGAACGGCAGAAAGAACGAACAGGGCATGGTCATTGCACCCACCTGTAAACGGACGAGATGGAGTGGGGGCGAGGGGGGGGGGGCGGGGGGTGGTGGTGGTGAAGGGAGGGAGGGGGAGGGTACCGGGCCGGGCCTATAAATATAAAACCGCGATTTAAAACGGCAAGGAAGAGGAGGGGCCGGGTAGCTCAGTTGGTAGAGCATCTTACTAGTGACCAAAAGGTACCTGGTTCGAATCCCGGATTGGCCAATGTGTGACCATATTATTTTCCCCTTACCATCAACTGGTTCGCTGGTGTCAGAATAAAGTGACCAGTAGTCGCCTATACGCTTCGGTGTCGTGTGACTATAATCTACAGTTACTTTTATGCAAGGAAGAGGGGACGTCTCTGCACTCACATTGTTGGCTCTGAAAAAGGGATGTCGTTACAACCGAAAGGTTGCAGGACGACCTTTACCTTTAAAGTAGTTGAAGAACAGAACGGATAAAAGGGGACAGAAAATGTATCGCCATTTTCACCTCTAGGTTGTTATATGACACAATCCTACAGATTAATAATATACAGATTAATAACTAATTGCTAAAATCACAGTAGCATATTGGACACAGTCTATAGTGCATACTAATGAATTAAATATCAAACGGAGTTTCGTCGTTCAGTTTCCTTTTGAAGAGTCCTTTCAATGTTGATGTGTCGTCTGTTTTTTCTGTTGTCACTGTCATTGACGTTTCTACTCAACAGTGACCAGTGGCATTTTGTCGTCAATGGTCCAAACTGTGATAGTAGTGTTTGCATTAGCAGTCTGCATGTCTGCCTATAAATTGTTTTTATAGTTTGGTAATTTAGTTTGTTTATTATTTTATTTTATGTATAAGAACAATAACATTAAATAAATTAATATCTTTTTTTTTTTTTAGCTAAGCAAGTTTTGCAATTTAAAATTTAGTTTCTCAAAAAATAAAAGAAATAAATTAGTACATTAATTAATTAACACTTATTTTCAACTCAGATGAAAATAAGTTTAGTTTCTAAGTTTGTGTACAAGGCAAGTGTATTCTTATAAGTTCTTTTTCTCAGTTGGTTCAATTGTATTTGTGCATGCTCTCATACCTTTTGGAAGCGTCTTCTTGTTGGCTCATCATTGCTAAATACTGCATTATTTAGGAAAACAATTCATTGTTTAGGACTGCAATTTTCATTATTCATGGGATTAGACGATACAAGTCGTATTATTGTGAAGTTGTGTTTAGTGATAAAAAAAACTTGGAAAATCGTGGTTTTAGGTTATTTTGCGATTTAAAATGAGGCAACGGCTTTATTTTACTCTTTTTTTTTTTTTATATGTTCGCAACAGTATTAATATACGAAACTGCAACAGTAACGGCTCCGGAAACGAGGGATCCATCGTTATTTCTGCATTGGCGGGATTGCCTTCAGAGTAAATAAATATGAAAAACTCGCAAATTAACGGCGAATTTGTAAAATAAACAAACAAACAAACAAACAAACAAAGAAAACAAACAGCAGAAACCTTGATTTTAGTTTTTCAGCAATTCAATACTCCTGCTACTGCCACTTCTTCTACACCTAATTATGGTAAATAAATACTAAAAGAAAACATAATTTGTTTGGGTTCTTACGGAGATACTGAAAACACTGAGTATGCACTCCCCCAACTTTTGTTTGTGTTCGGGACGTTACAGACGTTTTATCTTCGTATTTGTGGAATGTTTTATGTTAATGAACAATGGACACACATTTTGGATAAACAATTTTTGGAAAGACCTTGCATTTAATTATAGAAAACATTCGAATTATAAAAACAAAGTTTTCAAGCGAATCCTGGAATCCCCTAAATAATTAGGGTTGCAGTCCTTAAGCAATGAATAGTTTACGAAAATAATGCATTGCTTAGCAACATCTTCTAAATAATTCATTATGTAACAAATTCTGCTAAATAATGCACTATATAGGTACACAACTCATAACTTAGAAACATTTCTAAATAATACAATAGTTTACACACTCTACTACATAATGCTTGATATAGTTATATAATTCCTTATTTAGCAACAATGCCTTATGTACCTATATCATGATTTATTTCCGTAAACAATGTATTGTTTAGGTAAATAATAAGTTATATACGGAGAAAATATATTCAATATTATTTAAAGAAATCTTTCATTGTTTTGTAAATAAATTATTATTTAGAAAATATCCTTCTATACAATGATTATTTAGTTCAAAGTGGTTAAAAGAAAACAACACCGGAAAAAAATCGCAAATAAATATTGTACAAAGGGAATTTCATACTTTGCTGATCCGTAGGATCTCATCTTTGATATGATGATGATGATCATTATTGTCAGGGTGGCGACGTGGTGATCGTCCTTAACGCTGATGCAATAGGACGTTAAGCTTCGTTGTTCCTGCTAAAAATTGGACTGTGTTTAAATATTGCAAAAATGAATGTAGAAGGTTGCCTGTTTTTAAGTTTATAAATGTAATTCTTGAAATTGTTTTGGCATATACAAGTCTACCCTTTTTCAGTATAATAACACATTTTCCCAAAATCTTAGGTCCTTGAGCGAATCAGCTGAACGGAACGTACTACACATGCGCTATTAAAATTTGTTAGAAAACTTGATTTGCCGCTTGATATTCAGTTTTATCTTTTTTTTTTTTTTTTTTTATAAATGTGTAAAACCGATTTTATTGTATAACTGCGAGGTATGGGCCCATGAAAAAAAAATGATGATATGTGATAGATTACAACAAAAAAATTTGCAATTGATCCTTAATATTAGAACTGTTTGTATGGTTTTGGGTGCAGTTGGTCGTTTCCCTGTTTTTTTAGACGTTAAATGCAGGTTACTCTGTTTCTAGTGTAAACTTTGTATTGATTGTTGCAACGATTCCGCAAAAATGTCCGTTTTTATTTTTCGACGTGTTCGCTTTTTTTTTTTAAATTCTGAGTATAAGCAGTCCTTGTTAAGTACTGTTCGTTCTCTGCCAAATGATCTTGGTCTGCCTTTGGTTATGTGGCTGTAAATACTCTTTGACTTAAAACAAGTCCAAGAGTATTTACAGCCACGTAACCAAAGGCAGACCAAGATCAAACAACGCTTAAGAGACGGTTACAATTAAAACGCGCACGATAGTTCACAGGCTGTGAAGTCCGTAGGTTAGAAGAAGCTTTGTATAATGTTGCTAATTTTCGTCGATCGATATTGTCGAGAATTTTCTGGAATGATTTGTTTATTATCGATCGAATTTTCTAGATCTGTCTCGTAATAGCTAAGCGATTTTTTGTAAGCCGAGGAATGTTCTGTGACGTAAGACAGTGCGTCGTTCCGGTGACAAATTTTAATTTGATTTGGTGTTCATTTTGGAATGTTCGAAGTTTCTCTCGATTGCAGAGGCTATATAAGTAATAGTGCGTCTGCTTGAAAAAAGTGATTTTTGTAGTGATTTTCGGAAAGCGATCTTGCATGCAGTTGTTGATGCTTGCTGAATGAAGTTGGAAAACTTTATACGACGACTCCTGCCTTGTTGCTGAGTGAACAGTCTGCGTGGATAAACGAATTCGAGTTACACTTATCAAGATTCAAGCATCGGGGCTGAATCAAGTATTGATAAACACGTGTTACAGAGACCAGTTCTTGCAAATCTGGCATCAGGATATTTTCGATCATAATACTTGTATTACGTAGGCTATAGAATTTAAAAAAAAAAAAGGCCTACCTTCTGTTTGAGGATAATTTACTTTTCTTATCAACTTGATCGAAAAGAAACTCATTGAAATTTAGACTCAGCTCTCACAAACTACCAATTTAATCACTAATATATTTGAATATCCAGAGAGAAGACATACTTTGTACTCTATGTGAATTGGACGAACTAGGTGATGAATTTCATTAATTGTTTAGATGTACAAATCCTGTACTGAATGTTAACAGACTTTATTTAGTACCTCCGTACTTCCGGTGTGACATCGGCGCTGTCTTTGTCCTTTATTCTTTCTCATTCCTACTCTGTTTCTATCAATCTACTATACTATCTTCTTCTTCGCTAGACCAGTCACCTACCTCTTTTTCTTGAAAACTCTTCCGGGACAAAACTCCTATTATTTTTTCAAATCCAGTTCTGTGGGACAAAATCTTACTGTTTCTTTATTATTTCAGCGTTTCTTTCTTTTGTTTCAGCCAAAACCAGCAACGGTGAACAGAACGAAATAAGATTGACCATAATCGTCTGACGACAGTGAAGTACTCGTAGATCCACCGTATCATATTCTCTCCATCTTCAGCGCCGACTGAATATTTTCTACGCACCGATGGTACTAACCAAAGTGTAATATCGACATGAAGTGCATCTCTAACCGAGAATTGTGTGGATACCTGGTCTTCGACGACGCCATTTTCTAATTCAAAAATTTGAAGAAATCACTTTGAATTTATATTTATCTATTTATATCGGCAAAGAAGTTTGTGTCCGCTTCCAGTATTATTTGTAATCGTCATTGACGACGTCATCTCCATCTACGCAGACGTCATCCTCACTGTTTCCAGTTAACGTGACCGCGCTTTTGTTTTTTTAATTTATTTTAATTTTGTGTGTGTGTGTGTGGCCAACTGACGTCATTGGCCGTCAGTGGCAGCGGCCTCGTCATCTATACTCGCCTCTCTAAGGTCGTCAGTTGTTTTTTTAAATTATTATTTTTTTTTTAAGTAACGTTGTCGATGACGTCATGGAGCCAGGCCCTGTTCAGATGGCGCCCACGATGACGGAGACGTTTTACGATCTGAACACCAGCACCATCCACCCCGTCTACCCCCAGCCCACCTACCCCATCGCCCCCGTCTCCTCCTCCGCCCTATGGACCTCTAGGCCTGACACGGGCTACCCGGCCAATTCCGGGTACCCGACCTCCGCCACCCGTATTGAGGATGTATCACGCTCTTTTTGTGCCAGCGGTGGTGGAGGAGGTGGAGGGGGAGAGGGTGTAAGTGGGGAGGAGAGTGGTGGTGGTGGTGAGCAAGCGTCGGTAGGAGGTCAGTTTCATTTTATTTATTTAATGTTGTAAAAATGTATTTGTTAAGTGTTGTTTATGTAGTAATTATCAACACTGTACCATTAGGATTGTTTCGGCAGATCTTTTATACGGATCAGGGATGAGCCCTCTTTCAACCACGTTGTTGTCCTTTTGAGCTCTTTGCAGTCCGCTGGATCCTATGAAACAATGACTAACCAACTAACTAACTTGTTTAATATCGTCGTCATGTTTAACAATGGCCTCTCTGTGTTCATTCATATTATATGATGCACACTCTCTCTCTCTCCCTATACGAATGTGTGCTATACCACCTTGTTTCTGAGAACATGCTAAAAAACTGTTTAAAAGTGACGGAAAGAGCGGAATTTTACCTTAAGGGTTCGGGTAAGGGTTAGTTGTAGATTTATCCCTAGCCCTTGACCTAACCCTTTTCTCTACAAAATTGCGCCTTTTCCGTCTCAAAAACCCATTTGCCTTCTTGGATTCTTAAATTGTATGAAACCAAGTGAGGACACTATCCGGCGTCAACAAACGGTTCGAAAACATTCTCAACCGGTTCGTAAAAGACAGTTGACCTAGAAACAAATACAGCTTGCCCTAATTCGTCGCCTAGAGGAGACAAAACTTACTTTTCCTTGTATTTTCAAACTTACCTTGGATCTGGGAACGTGCGCATGTCCCCAGATACCAAACTGTGTCCCCAGATAACCGTACAAAAACAAATATACCTTGTTTCTGGGGACATTTATAAGACTATATATATGTGCGTATCCGCGGGTTTATGTGGGCTTGATAGCTGATGTGCGTACACGGAAAACGTCAACTTACTAGAAAAGTGTCCATGACATACGCCAGTAATGGACAGCACGCAACACACACACAACTTTGAAATTAGACAATACTTTAATACTAATTTGATAATATAACGACAAACCCGCGGCCACGTTTTCATCTTGCACATCAAAAAACAGCGAGCTGTAGTTAGTTGTCCGGCAAACATCGGTCAGTCTCAAGTGTCCGAGTCAACAGGGATAGACCGCCAGTGGTAAACTGCTTGTTACACAAGTCAACAAGGATGAGTTACAGGATGTAAATTGTCTGGTGAAAAAGGTCAACATCGCCATTCTTTGATCTGTCTGCACGGTGACATTTGTTTGCAGGCTAATTGCGTTACTTTGCGTTGTAATGTAATGTAGCAATCATGCAGTCATATTTATTTATGTCTTCATTTTCTTCATTTATGTATTTAAACTATTTATTTTTATATTTAGACTAATATTTATATTCCTCTGGTCATTGAATTTTAAATCCAAACGACAGCGAGTGTTAATATTCCCTAGAATGTGCGGACCTAAACGAAACCGATAGCCTATCTAAATTCACACCAGCTATCCATATTTGACAATGAGCATTGTATTGGATCAGTATCTAATGCCTTGAACAACCTAATCTCTCAACGAGAGCTTTGGTACCTTTAATGACGTCATAACAAGCTGTCGCCGTGCCGTCCGAAACTGAACTGACCTTTACAACGATGACGTCACAACAAATAGAGTTATCCGTCTTGTCCACGTTTGGTGGCTTAAGCCCATGCCACACGAGCGTCAAATCTACTGGACTTGACGCGAATCGGAGCAATTTTCGACTTCGAAGTCGGAATTTCATTTTGACTTGAATCGCGCAGTGCCACACGAAAGTCGCACATCGAGTCAAACTTGAGGGTTATTGGTCTTGAAGTTTTGCTGTACGTGTGTTGTGATCACGTGATTCGTATTCTGCTTCTCATTGGACAAAAGGTCCGAATCACACAATCGAGACTCGCGGAATTAGAACATGTTGAAAGTCGGCAATCGGAGCCAATTCAAAGAATCTGGATTCGCGATGCACAGGGTGCCACACGACAATCAAGGGATTTTGTCGTGATTTCATGAATTGGATTCAAGATTTGACGCTCGTGTGGCATGACCATTACAGCAGTGCGCAAACTGTTATTGTTTGATGCTGGGAGGCCGCGAAATCCAGGGTGTCAGTGAAAAAAGTCGGTTGCGATTTGGGTGGAGCAGCAGCATAGAGGTTAGGACGCAGGCCAGCTCCGAGAAACGAGAAGTTAAGCAACGACCACTCTTGTTACGTTGAATATTTAGAACTAGACCGACGGACATTGAAGAGGATCGATCGAATCGCCTGAAAACTCGTATGGCTCTCGCTCCTGCTTCGAGAAAGAAAGGGAAAGTTATTGGACTGGCTGCAACTTGAATGAGTGAATGCCCTCCAACGACCGGGTCAAAACAGAACCGAACAATCTTGTCCACAAATAATAATAATAATAATAATAATAATCATAATAATAATAATAATAATAATAATAATAATAATAATAATAATAATAATAATAATAATAATACAGGCATGCTACTTTTCCTGGAATTCCAGGAATTCCTGGAAATCGATCTTTGGCTTTCCTGGTGATTGAAAAATTTCCTGGAGTATTAAAAAAATCTGTGTCGAAAAAAAAAAGCAAGCGTTCTTATCACGGTAGGCGATATCAGCGGGATTCGTCTGCTAGACCGCCATGACAGTCAATTTAACGATAATATAAAAGCGGCGTTGTGATTGGCTAGCTAAATTTATCTCACCAATCAGATTGCTTCTCTATTACGTGATTCGCTCGTGTTATAGCCAGTTGTTTCCGTTTGATTTTTGACAGTCTTCACCACGATTCGCTGTTTTTTTTAAGTTTGATAACGTGTGGAAGCGTTTTTGTGATGATAAATACTACTAATAGTAGCATAGTATCAAAATGTTTTGAACCGACATTGTAATAAGAAACACAGTAGGAGACTGGGACAAAGGTCTCAAAAACAAGTGGCGTTGGGACTGGCTGCAGAGAACACTGGATTATCATTATGAAGTAAAAGGTGTCGGAAAAGAAAAAGAAAAAAAGAAGTACATCGAGAAATTTGGCGACCACATCGAAAAGCTTAAGGTTCCGGGCAAAGCTTACTGTACACTGTGCCGGACTGAAATAAGTTATGGCGGTTCTGACTTGTAGCTTGGTAGCTGACTTGGCAGGACATCTTAAGTCCAAGAGGCACAGAGAGAAGAAGATCGAATTGGAGAAGAATACTCATCTTCCATTTTTACAAAAAGCAATCGAAGAAAACATGACTTTGTAAAAAGAACACTTTTAAACTCAAGGTTAGTTTATTTTGTTCACTCTTCTGAGGACTGATGTTATTTCTAAATGACAGACTATAATACAATAATGTTAACAGACATGTAGGCCTACCAGTGTCATAGTTTAAACTAAAATGTTGTTGTTTTTTTCGTCTTTGTTGATTGATTTTTCGTCTCTCAAAAAGTGCTCAGAATGTGCCAGATTGCACAGATTTTAACTTTAAAAAAAAAATTTCCGGGGGGGCATGCCCCCAGACCCCCCTAGGGGGCTCGCCTGCTTTGCAGGCTCGCTCTCGGGGCTCTGCTAATCCTTCCAAAATTTCCTGGAAAACAAAATTTTCAGAGTAGCATGCCTGTAATAATAATAATAATAATAATGATAATAATAACAACAACATCTATATATATAAATTGCTTAGCCGGAAGTCCTTCTTCACCGTTACTATAAAGTTTGTCTCCTATGGACGCTGATCTGGGCACTTGCTGAGTGCTGCTGATCGGCCTGCTGTGTGCTCAAAACCACCCAAATCGTTATAGCCGACATTTCCTTACCGAACGTTTAACCGTTTCTGAGATAAATAAATAGACAAAATGTCCACAAACTGCAATAGCCTCATTCCGCGCGCTTCCATTAAAAATCCAAATTGAGGTTTCAGCATGTTTTCCCATATAGACCAAAAAATTCATGGTTTTTCTACGAAGCCTTGGTAGAGTAGTGGGTTAATCGTTCGCCTGCGGTTTCGGGCGACCCAAGATCGATACTCCCGCGGGCTACATTTTTTTTTTAGTTTTTTTTTTTTTTTTTTTTTTTTTTTTTTTTACACAATATGGATTTTTTTTTAAATTTATACTTTTTACCTTTAATTTATTATTATTATTATTATTATTATTATTATTATTATTATTATTATTATTATTATTATTATTATTATTATAATTATTATTATTCTTATAATAACAATTATACTATCTTATATCAAATTTTATTTTAAAAACTTGGTGTTTTTTCTGATTTCTATTTGTATTATTCTATATTCATTATTATTATTATTATTATTATTATTATTATTATTATTATTATTATTATTATTATTATTATAATTATTATTATTCTTATAATAACAATTATACTATCTTATATCAAATTTTATTTTAAAAACTTGGTGTTTTTTCTGATTTCTATTTGTATTATTCTATATTCATTATTATTATTATTATTATTATTATTATTATTATTATTATTATTATTATTATTATTATTATTATTACTACCAAGGATCGGGATGGGGTGGTACGTGTAGGTAAAAGGGGGCTACGGGTAGGTTTAAAGGGGCATGGGTAGGTATAACGGGGATACGGGTATCTATAAGGGGGTATGGTGATGGTCGATTCCTTTCATCCATACCTGCGAAACGATCAACGGGGAAGTATCAAGGAGGGTACAGTTAGGAACCAAGGGGGTATGGAAGGAATCAAGGGGGTATGGGGAGGTATCAAGTGGGTTCGGGGAGGTATCAAGGGGGTATGATGAGGCATCATGGGGGGGGGGGACGGGGAGATATCAGGGGGGGGGGGTATGGTGAGGTATCAAGGGGGATATGGGGAGGTATCATCGTCCAAATGAAACTCGCAGACAAAAGTTCTCTCTGTCTACATTTTAAACAGCATCATGTGTACCCTGGCTTGCCAGGGTACAAAAACCACTAGTTATTTATATAACGCACATATTTCACGGTGTATGGCGATTCATGGCGCCTTTCGCACACACACACACACACACACACACACACCCACACCCACACACACACACACACACACACACCCAACACACCCACACACACACACACACACAACACACACACAGCACTGGCAAAATGGTAATGATATACTCCCACTCCTCGCCCCTTCCTTCCCCTCCACACAAATAACAACAACAACAACAACAACAACAACAACAACAATCCACATAGACCACATTAGTGGAGGAGGGAAAATGAGTACAAAACCAATAATAATCATGTACAACAAGCAATAAAATATTCAACTTATAATAATAGCGGGTGTAGTTGCAACGTATTTTACCTTTAAGGGGAGGAACAGACTGGCGGAGGCCGTAACAAGGGATGGGGGGGGGAAGAGGGAAGAGGGAATAAAATAGCCGTTGGAGGGGCCGGGTAGCTCATTTGGTAGGGCGTCTTACTACTAATCCAAAGGTCACTGGTTCAAATCCCGGATTAGCCATCGTGTGACCATAGTATTTTCCCCTTACCATCAACTGGTTCGCTGGTGTCAGAGTAATGTGACCAGTAAAGTAGCCGCCTATACGCCTTCTTCTTCTGTAGATTTAACGTCCCTGGACACTAAAGCATATAGGGGACATAAAAAGTGGACTGCGTAATTTAAAACTAAGGGTATGATGCTGGATAAAAGCTTTGTAAAAAATCCTATCAGGACCAATGGGGTAATAAAACCACTAAGCTAACCACATTTTTTCCACAAACAAGATAAGAATTACATAGTAAAATGATAATTTTGCCTAAGATGTTGAATGAACATTGAGGCTTAACGTCTACACCCACCATTGGTGATATGGCAGACGGGGATAACCATCCCAGGGAAAGAGGGGTAGGGACGTGAATCAACACTCAACCACCAAAGCAATCATACTGCTAAAATGGACAGTGAAAATGGTCACATTTTATATCGCCCTAAGATGTTCTGTTACGTTGTGTTACGTTGAAACGTGAACGAAAGTATGTCGGACGCGCGCACGATAGATCTAATCGTTTCGTTTTGCAAAGTATTCAATAATGGTGTTTATTTACCTTTGGTTTGAGTTTGCATTGTTGTTAGGAGAGGCTTTGTATAACGTTGATAATTTGCGTTAGTCGATATTATTTGAGAATCTTCTGGATATGCGTGTTTACTCTTGATAGAAATTTCCTGATACATGTAGAAGCAAGAGGTCGTTCTGGAAGATATAAAAATATGTATTGACGTAAGTCAGTGATGACGATCTTTTATTCGATTGGTGGCAGTGCGTCATTTCTACCACGTACCAAATCGTTCCAGAAAAGAGAGAGGTTATTTAATCGTGAGCCGAGTCGCTGTTGAGAGAGTTGATAGTGATTTGGAAAGTTGCTGTGAAAGTTGTTGAGTTGAACTGAGAATTGTATGCAGTTGTTGATGTGTGCTGAATAAAAGTGGAAAACTTCATACGTCGACTTTGTGACTTGTATGCTGTTTGGACGGGCTGTGTGAATAAACGAATCTGAGTTACACAACTATCAGGAATTCAAGCATCGGGGCTGAATCAGATACTGATAGAAAACTCCAACATCAAACGGAGTGTAACATTTTGGGGGTCAAGCCGCGATTCACGCCATAGCCAAGGGTTCAACTGCTACAACAAGCGAGTCAACGTTACGAGAGGCAGTCATCGAGGGTAGCCGCCAACGAGTTGCGTCGAGAGGGGCCAACATACTGGGACTACATCACCGATAGGTTCGGGTTGACTGCAAGGGCGTGTAGTCGCTGAAGAGTTGCTTCGTGAGCGAACAACAGATCAGGACTACGTGGCTGCCGCAGGACTACGTCGAGGGACAGTCTCGGAGCTACATCGCCAGTGTTACAGAGAGCGGCAAACGGACGTCGCGTCTACTTCAGCACAGGAGCGTGTACATCAACACCAGCGTGGTGCAGCGTCGCATACGACGAGGACAGCGGGGCCTGCGTCAGCGAAAGCGACTAGTGACAAGCATCAGCGCTACTGCAGAAAGCGTGCTGTTCTAGAACAGTTTAGAAAGGTACAGCACAGTCAAGAACTTTCCAGAAAAAAAGAACTCTACAGTCAAGAACTTTCCAGAAAAGAACATTCCAGAAAAAGAACTTTCCAGAAGCATCAAGATGGCTGACTTCTGGCAGAAAGGGATTCAACTGAATCTAAAAGGGAAACAGTTGACGGAGTACGTCAAATCCCAGGAGAGAATACAAGAACGAGAATTAGAAGAGCAGCGTCGCCGTGAAGAAAGAGAATTGGAAGAGAAGCGTCTAGAAAAAGAAATAGAACTAGAACAGAAGCGTCTAGAGATTGAACAGCAGCGGCAAGAAAAAGAAGAGCAACGACGTCGTGAAGAAAGAGAAATTGAACAGCAGCGGCAAGAGAAAGAAGAGCAACGACGTCGTGAAGAAAGAGAGGAAAGAGAGGCTGAGCGTCAATACCAGCTAGAGTTGGCGCGTATCCAGAACAATCAGCATGCGCCACAAGTCACCAACGACCATACGGCTCCAAAATTGCCAGCTTTCGTCGACGGGAAGGACCAGATCGACAGCTATCTGGCGAGATTCGAAAGGTTCGCCGAAAGCTCCAATTGGCAACCTCGAGACTGGGCGATTCGACTGAGTGCACTTCTGACGGGGCAAGCTCTCGAAGTTTACACCAGACTGTCGAACGATGACGCCAAAAACTACGACGTCTTGAAAGAGGCCCTGTTGCAGTGCTACAACTTTACAGAGAAGGGCTACCGTAAACGCTTCCGTGAATGCCGGCCTAAGTCAGACGAGACGCCAAAGCAGTTTGTGGAGCGCCTGTCATCATATCTACACAAGTGGGTGGAGTTATCAGGCGAAATGAAGTCTTACGACAGTCTCCATGACCTGATTGTGAAAGAACAATTTCTCAATGCCTGTCACAAGGACCTAGCGACCCACTTAGAAGAACAAAAGCTGCAGACGCTTAAAGATGTGACTGAGGCTGCTGAAAGATATCTCATCGCTCATGGGAAAACCCTGGGGCCACCCAGCGCGACGAAACATTTTCAGAAGACTGGAAACCATGTGAACCAGATCCAGGGAAGCCAGACGAGCCAGAGACAGACAGACTCCACGCCTCCTCCCAGGGAAGGGCATTCAAGAGGCTGTTTCATCTGCAACGCTACAGACCACAGGGCGGCTAATTGTCCTCAAAACAAAAGTAGCGGACAGCGGAGCAGTACGGACAACGCAGCGGCGGGCAACCGGCAGAGGCGGTTCTCCAATCAACGGCAAACCAGTAGATCTGACCATCAGGTGTGCGGCGGGAGCGTCATTCTTCCGAGTGAGACCGAGCGCACAGCTACCCCTGCGGACGTGCAAGAGTGCATGACCGATGGCCAACTTCTCCTTGCCAACGGAAAATCCATCCCCGTCGTCGCCAGCGCAGCTGTGACCGTCCAGAACATGCCAGTTTCGAAGGGACGCGTCGGAAATCATGAAGTGACTGTTTTAAGAGACTCTGGCTGCAGTGGGGTCATCGTCAGAGAAGACCTAATCGCTAAAGAACAGTTCACTGGCGATTCAAAATGGACACTTATGGCCGACAGCAAATGTGTGAGAGCGCCAGTTGCGAAGATTCATGTCAACACCCCTTTCTACGTAGGCGAAGTCGAAGCGGTTTGCCTGAAGAAGCCGCTATACGATTTGATGATCGGGAATATCGACGGCGCGAGGCGACCCGACGACCCCGATTCAGAATGGAGTCCTGCCTCAACCCAACATGTCGAAGTTGCGGAGGAGGATCCATTGCCATTTCCCGATGGAGACCTTTCAGAGCTGCTACGGGACAATGTGGCTACTCCGGCTCAGCCCTGCCGACCAGAGATCGTCGGTGCTGTTACTACCAGGGCCCAGGCCAAGAGAGACAAGACGTCTACGCCACTGAAGGTCGCCGACAACTCTAAAGCTGCCATCGTGGACCGAGATAAGCTGATCCAGCTCCAGGAAGCTGATAGTACTTTAAACAAGTACAGGAACCGCCAAGACCACGTGACCAAAGGCAGTGGTACGGTCTACTTTGAGGTGAAGGCCAAGATCTTGTACCGAATCTTCCAGCACCCGAGGGTCAATGGAGGGAAACCACTACGTCAAGTATTGGTACCGTTACCCCTAAGGCGCCAAGTGATGGAAGTAGCTCATGACTCTATCATGGGAGGTCACCTAGGCATCAGAAAGACGTCAGACAGAATCCAGGCGGTGTTCTACTGGCCAGGGCTTCATGCGGACGTCAGCCGTTTCTGCCGATCATGTGACATTTGCCAGAAGACCATACCTCGAGGAAGGGTCCCGAAAGTGCCTATGCAGAGAATGCCTTTGATCGACCGACCTTTCAAGAGGGTGGCCTTGGACTTAATCGGCGAAATAAGACCTCCGAGTGAAGAAGGTCATCGGTGGGTACTGACTTTAGTGGACTATGCGACTCGGTACCCAGAAGCAGTGCCACTGAAGAAGATTGACACTGAAACTGTAGCAGAGGCACTGGTGGACATGTTCAGTAGACTTGGAGTGCCTGAAGAAATTCTGACAGACCTCGGGACGCAGTTCGTCTCTGACTGCATGAAGGAGGTGAACAGACTGCTGAGCATCCGGCATTTAACTACGACACCCTACCATCCAATGTGCAACGGGCTTGTCGAGAAGTTCAATGCTACGCTGAAGTCCACCCTGAAGAAACTGTGCAGCGAGCAGCCCAGACAATGGCATCGCTACATCAACGCCTTACTTTTCGCCTACAGAGAAGTACCGCAGGAGTCCACCGGCTTTTCTCCGTTCGAGCTGCTGTACGGAAGAACCATCCGAGGGCCGATGCACATCCTAAAAGAACTGTGGACGAAAGAAGTAGACACCCCAGAGGTGAAGAACAGCTACCAGTACGTGTTTGAGCTACGGGAGAAGCTGGAGCAGACTCTCGAGATAGCCAGAGAAAACCTGAAGAAGTCCCAGGACTGTGGAAAGCACTACTATGACCGTAGGGCTGTGAACAGGAAGTTTAAACCTGGCAACAGAGTGCTGGTGCTGCTACCTACTGATCACAATAAGTTGCTGATGCAGTGGAAAGGCCCGTACGAAGTGGAGACCGTGGTGGGGATCAACGACTACAAGGTGAAGGTCGGCCAGCATTCCAAGATATACCACGCCAATCTCCTTAAGCTGTACGTGGAAAGGCCAACAGAGACTGTGCACGCAGCCACAGCAGCTGTGACCGACGACAGCTTTGACAGCGAAGAACTGTTGGAACTGGGAGACTTCCACAGCAGAGAAGGCATCGATGATGTTAAGCTAGGACCGAGCTTGACGGAAGGTCAAAAGTTGGAGCTCAAGGACCTTATGGGCGAGTTTCCCCACAACTTCAGCGATGTCCCTGGCTCTACAACTTTGGTCGAACACGAAGTCCACCTCACTTCGAATATCCCTGTTCGATCCAAGCCCTTCCCGATCCCTTTCAAGGCCCGTGAATCCTTGAAGAAAGACATCGATGAGATGCTGAAGATGGGCATCATTAGGGAGTCCAGTTCCCCTTACGCATCCCCTGTCGTGGTCGTGAAGAAGAAGGACGGGAGCAATCGAGTATGCATCGACTACAGGAAGGTTAATAAGATCACCGTCTTCGACCCTGAGCCGATGCCTACCGCAGCAGACCTCTTCCGCCAACTATCGGGGAGTAAAATCTTCTCAAAGATTGACCTCAGCAAGGGTTATTGGCAAGTCCCCGTGCGTCAACAGGACATACCAAAGACTGCTTTCATAACTCCTGATGGGACGTACGAGTGCCTAAGGATGCCCTTTGGCATGGTCAACAGCGGAGCCACCCTGAAGAGAGGAATGAGGAAGATGCTCAAAGGGGTGGACAACGTCGTGTGTTACTGGGACGACCTGCTAGTCCACACCCGCACCTGGAAAGAGCATCTGCAGATCTTGAGGGAGCTGTTTCACCGTCTCACAGAAGCCAACCTGACCGTGAGACCCAGTAAGTGCATTCTGGGGACTGACAACGTAGACTTTATCGGCCATTCGCTGAAAGAAGGACAAAAGGGGCTTCTACTAGAAAACGTCACCAAGATTCTGAACGCTCCACGTCCCCAAACCAAGAAGCAGGTGCGATCTTTCCTGGGGTTGGCTGGATACTACAGGGAGTTTGTACCAAACTACTCCGCCATCACAGCACCCTTGTCGGACCTGGTGCGGAAAGGCTGTCCAAACCAAGTGCAGTGGGGACCGTCTCAGGAGAGGGCATACCAGACTGTGCGCGACCTCCTTTCGAAGGATCCGGTGCTACGACTGCCTGACACTTCCAAAGAATTCGTCTTAAGAACAGACGCAGCGGACGAAGGCATCGGCGCCATACTGATGCAAGAACACGAAGGGAAACTATTTCCGGTCAGTTACGCCAGCAAGAAGCTGTCCAGGGCTGAGAAAAATTACTCGACCATGGAGAAAGAGTGCCTTGCCATCATATGGGGAATCCGGAAGTTCGAACTGTACCTTCAAGGAGTGAAGTTCGTGCTACAGACTGATCACAAGCCGCTAACTTACTTGAACTCTGCCAAGTTTGTGAACAGTCGGATCATGAGATGGGCTATGTACTTGCAGAACTTTAACATGCGAGTAGAATCTATCAAAGGATCGGACAATGTTGGAGCGGACTTCCTCAGCAGAGTGTGTGAGTAAAGAACATTGACTGTGTGGATGAACTGTGAACATTGACAATATCCAGATAGACTTGAAGATGAAAACCATTGACTCTGTGTAGATAAGCTGAGCGCAATTACAGTATTCATAAAGTCTTAAATTAGTTTCAATTGTGGACTTTGTTTGTGCATTACGTTTCAACGTTGTTGAAAGAAATTGGGTAAATTTCTTCTTGAGTGGGGGGTTATGTTACGTTGAAACGTGAACGAAAGTATGTCGGACGCGCGCACGATAGATCTAATCGTTTCGTTTTGCAAAGTATTCAATAATGGTGTTTATTTACCTTTGGTTTGAGTTTGCATTGTTGTTAGGAGAGGCTTTGTATAACGTTGATAATTTGCGTTAGTCGATATTATTTGAGAATCTTCTGGATATGCGTGTTTACTCTTGATAGAAATTTCCTGATACATGTAGAAGCAAGAGGTCGTTCTGGAAGATATAAAAATATGTATTGACGTAAGTCAGTGATGACGATCTTTTATTCGATTGGTGGCAGTGCGTCATTTCTACCACGTACCAAATCGTTCCAGAAAAGAGAGAGGTTATTTAATCGTGAGCCGAGTCGCTGTTGAGAGAGTTGATAGTGATTTGGAAAGTTGCTGTGAAAGTTGTTGAGTTGAACTGAGAATTGTATGCAGTTGTTGATGTGTGCTGAATAAAAGTGGAAAACTTCATACGTCGACTTTGTGACTTGTATGCTGTTTGGACGGGCTGTGTGAATAAACGAATCTGAGTTACACAACTATCAGGAATTCAAGCATCGGGGCTGAATCAGATACTGATAGAAAACTCCAACATCAAACGGAGTGTAACACGTTGAAACGCGAATGGTAGTATGTCGGAAGCGCGCACGATAGATCTAATCGTTTCGTTTTGCAAAGTATTCAATAATGGAGTTTATTTACCTTTGATTTGAGTTTGCATTGTTGTTAGGAGAGGCTTTGTATAACGTTGATAATTTGCGTTAGTCGATATTACTGGAGAAGTTTCTGGATCTGCGTGTTTACTCTTGATAGAAATTTCCCGATACATGTCGAAGCAAGAGAAGGTTCCGGGTATGTTTAGAACAATGTATGACGTAAGTCAGCGATGACGATCTTTAATTCTGATTGGTTGTAATGCGTCATTTTCTAGAACGAACTGAGGTCATCTCGAGTTGAGAGAAAAAATTATATATTCGATGCTCCGTGTGTTGTTGTGGATAGTTGTTGAAAGTTGTTAAGTTGAGTTGAGAATTGTATGCAGTTGTTGATGTGCGCTGAATAAAAGAGGAAAACTTCATACGTCGACTTCGTGACTTGTATGCTGCTTGAGCAGGCTGCGTGGATAAACGAATCTGAGTTACACCTTATCAGGAATTCAGCATTGGGGCTGAATCAGATACTGATAAAGAAAACACCATCATCAAACCGAGTGTAACATTTTGGGGGTCAAGCCGCGATTCACGCCATAGCCAAGGGTTCAACTGCTACAACAAGCGAGTCAACGTTACGAGAGGCAGTCATCGAGGGTAGCCGCCAACGAGTTGCGTCGAGAGGGGCCAATATACTGGGACTACATCACCGATAGGTTCGGGTTGACTGCAAGGGCGTGTAGTCGCTGAAGAGTTGCTTCGTGAGCGAACAACAGATCGGGACTACGTGGCTGCCGCAAGACTACGTTGAGGGACAGTCTCGGAGCAACATCGCCAGTATTAGAGAGAGCGACGAGCGGACGTCGCGTCTACTTCAGCACAGGAACGTGTACATCAACACCAGCGTGGTGCAGCGTCGCATACGACGAGGAAAGCGGTGCCTGCGTCAGCGAAGGCGACTAGTGGCAAGCATCAGCGCTACTGCAGAAAGCGTGCTGTTCTAGAACAGTCTAGAAGGGTGCAGCACAGTCAAGAACTTTCTAGAAAAAGAACTTTCCAGAAAAGAACTTTCCAGAAAAGAACTTTCCAGAAAAGAACTTTCCAGAAAAGAACTTTCCAGAAAAGAACTTTCCAGAAAAGAACTTTCCAGAAAAGAACTTTCCAGAAAAGCATCAAGATGGCTGACTTCTGGCAGAAAGGGGTTGCACTGAATCTAAAAGGCAAACAGTTGACGGAGTACGTCAAATCCCAGGAGAGAATACAAGAACGAGAATTAGAAGAGCAGCGTCGCCGTGAAGAGAGAGAATTAGAAGAGAAGCGTCTGGAAATGGAAGAACAGCGTCGCCGAGAAGAACGAGAATTAGAAGAGAAGCGTCTGGAAATTGAACAGCAGCGGCAAGAAAAAGACAGAGAATTCGAGCTGAAGCGTCTTGAAGGCGAGCGTCAGTACCAGCTAGAGTTGGCGCGTATCCAAAACAATCAGCATGCGCCGCAAGTCACCAACGACCATACGGCTCCAAAATTGCCAGCTTTCGTCGACGGGAAGGACCAGATCGACAGCTATCTGGCGAGATTCGAAAGGTTCGCCGAAAGCTCCAACTGGCAACCTCGAGACTGGGCGATTCGACTAAGTGCACTTCTGACAGGGCAAGCGCTCGAAGTTTACACCAGACTGTCGAACGATGACGCCAAAAACTACGACGTCTTGAAAGAGGCCCTGTTGCAGTGCTACAACTTTACAGAGAAGGGCTACCGTAAACGCTTCCGTGAATGCCGGCCTAAGTCAGACGAGACGCCAAAGCAGTTTGTGGAGCGCCTGTCGTCATATCTACACAAGTGGGTGGAGTTATCAGGCGAAAGGAAGTCTTACGACAGTCTCCATGACCTGATCGTGAAGGAACAATTTCTCAATGCCTGTCACAAGGACCTAGCGACCCACTTAGAAGAACAAAAGCTGCAGACGCTTAAAGATGTGACTGAGGCTGCTGAAAGATATCTCATCGCTCATGGGAAGACCCTGGGGCCACCCAGCGCGACGAAACATTTTCAGAAGACTGGAAACCATGTGAACCAGACCCAGGGGAGCCAGACGAGCCAGAGACAGACGGACTCCACGCCACCTCCCAGGGAAGGGCATTCAAGGGGCTGTTTCACCTGCAACGCTACAGACCACAGAGCGGCTAACTGTCCTCAAAACAAAAGTAGCGGACAGCGGAGCAGTACGGACAATTCAGCGGCGGGCAACCGGCAGAGGCGGTTCTCCAATCAACGGCAAACCAGTAGATCTGACCATCAAGTGTGCGGCGGGAGCGTCATTCTTCCGAGTGAGACCGAGCGCACAGCTACCCCTGCGGACGTGCAAGAGTGCATGACTGATGGCCAACTCCTCCTTGCCAACGGGAAATCCATCCCCGTCGTCGCCAGCGCAGCTGTGACCGTACAGAACATGCCTGTTTCCAAGGGACGCGTCGGAAATCATGAAGTGACTGTTTTAAGAGACTCTGGCTGCAGTGGGGTCATCGTCAGAGAAGACCTAATCGCTAAAGAACAGTTCACTGGCGATTCAAAATGGACACTTATGGCCGACAGCAAATGTGTGAGAGCGCCAGTTGCGAAGATTCATGTCAACACCCCTTTCTACATAGGCGAAGTCGAAGCGGTTTGCCTGAAGAAGCCGCTGTACGATTTGATGATCGGGAATATCGACGGCGCGAGACGACCCGACGACCCCGATCCAGAGTGGAGTCCTGCCTCAACCCAACGCGTCGAAGTTGTGGAGGAGGATCCATTGCCATTTCCCGATGGAGACCTTACAGAGCTGCTACGGGACAATGTGGTTACTCCGGCTCAGCCCTGCCGACCAGAGATCGTCGGTGCTGTCACTACCAGGGCCCAGGCCAAGAGAGACAAGACGTCTACGCCACTGAAGGTCGCCGACAACTCCAAAGCTGCCATCGTGGACAGAGATAAACTGATTCAGCTCCAGGAAGCTGATAGTACTTTAAACAAGTACAGGAACCGCCAAGACCACGTGACCAAAGGCAGTGGCACGGTCTATTTTGAGGTGAAGGCCAAGATCCTGTATCGAATCTTCCAGCACCCGAGGGTCAACGGAGGGAAACCACTACGTCAAGTATTGGTACCGTTACCCCTAAGGCGCCAGGTGATGGAAGTAGCACATGACTCAATCATGGGAGGTCACCTGGGTATCAAGAAGACGTCGGATAGAATCCAGACGGTGTTCTACTGGCCAGGACTTCATGCGGACGTCAGCCGTTTCTGCCGATCATGTGACATTTGCCAGAAGACCATACCTCGAGGAAGGGTCCCGAAAGTGCCTATGCAGAGGATGCCTCTGATCGACCGACCTTTCAAGAGGGTGGCCTTAGACTTAATCGGCGAAATAAGACCTCCGAGTGAAGAAGGTCATCGATGGGTACTGACTTTGGTAGACTATGCGACTCGGTACCCAGAAGCAGTACCTCTGAAGAAGATTGACACTGAAACTGTAGCAGAGGCACTGGTGGACATGTTCAGTAGACTTGGAGTGCCTGAAGAAATTCTGACAGACCTCGGGACACAGTTCGTCTCTGACTGTATGAAGGAGGTCAACAGACTGCTGAGTATCCGGCATTTAACTACGACACCCTACCATCCAATGTGCAACGGGCTCGTCGAGAAGTTCAATGCTACGCTGAAGTCCACCCTAAAGAAACTATGCAGCGAGCAGCCCAGACAATGGCATCGCTATATCAACGCCTTACTTTTCGCCTACAGAGAAGTACCGCAGGAGTCCACCGGCTTTTCTCCGTTCGAGCTGCTGTACGGAAGAACCATCAGAGGGCCGATGCACATCCTGAAAGAACTGTGGACGAAAGAAGTAGATACCCCAGAGGTGAAGAACAGCTACCAGTACGTGTTTGAGCTACGGGAGAAGCTAGAGCAGACTCTCGAGATAGCCAGAGAAAACCTGAAGAAGTCCCAGGACTGTGGAAAGCACTACTATGACCGTAGGGCTGTGAACAGGAAGTTTAAACCTGGCAACAAAGTGCTGGTGCTGCTACCTACTGATCATAATAAGTTGCTGATGCAGTGGAAAGGCCCGTACGAAGTGGAGACCGTGGTGGGAATCAACGACTACAAGGTGAAGGTCGGCCAGCATTCCAAGATATACCACGCCAACCTCCTTAAGCTATACGTGGAAAGGCCATCAGAGACTGTGCACGCAGCCACAGCAGCTGTGACCGACAACAGCTTTGACAGCGAAGAACTGTTGAAACTGGGAGACTTCCACAGCAAAGAAGGCATCGATGATGTTAAGCTAGGACCAAGCTTGACGGAAGGTCAAAAGATGGAGCTCAAGGACCTTATGGGCGAGTTTCCCCACAACTTCAGCGATGTCCCTGGCTCTACAACTTTGGTCGAACATGAAGTCCACACCCAGACCTGGAAGGAGCATCTACAGACCTTGAGGGAGCTGTTCCACCGTCTCGCAGAAGCCAACCTGACCGTGAGACCCAGCGAATGCATTCTGGGAGATGACAACGTCGACTGCGACGGACATCCGACGGAAGAAGGAGACAACGGAGGACGCACTGATTCCAGGGAAGCCCACGTGATCATCGTCTTTGACCCTGGGCCAATGACAACCGCAACTGACGAGGGCGTCGATCCCTTGCGAACGAAAGAACATTGACTGTGTGGACGAACTAAGAATATTGGTAATGACAGACTTGAAAATGAAAAACGTTGACTGGGTAAATGATCTGTGAACATTGACAGTATCCAGAAAGACTTGCAGATGAGAAACTTTGACTCTGTGTGAATGAACTGTGAACATTGACAATATCCAGACAGATTTGAAGATGAAAACCATTGACTCTGTGTGAATGAGCTGAGAACATTGACAGTGTTCAGACAGTCTGAAATAAGTTTTAATTCTGAACTTTGTTTGTGCATTACGTTTCAATGTTGTTGAAAGAAATTGGGTAAATTTCTTCTTGAGTCGGGGGTTATGTTACGTTGAAACGCGAATGGTAGTACGTCGGAAGCGCGCACGATAGATCTAATCGTTTCGTTTTGCAAAGTATTCAATAATGGAGTTTATTTACCTTTGATTTGAGTTTGCATTGTTGTTAGGAGAGGCTTTGTATAACGTTGATAATTTGCGTTAGTCGATATTACTGGAGAAGTTTCTGGATCTGCGTGTTTACTCTTGATAGAAATTTCCCGATACATGTCGAAGCAAGAGAAGGTTCCGGGTATGTTTAGAACAATGTATGACGTAAGTCAGCGATGACGATCTTTAATTCTGATTGGTTGTAATGCGTCATTTTCTAGAACGAACTGAGGTCATCTCGAGTTGAGAGAAAAAATTATATATTCGATGCTCCGTGTGTTGTTGTGGATAGTTGTTGAAAGTTGTTAAGTTGAGTTGAGAATTGTATGCAGTTGTTGATGTGCGCTGAATAAAAGAGGAAAACTTCATACGTCGACTTCGTGACTTGTATGCTGCTTGAGCAGGCTGCGTGGATAAACGAATCTGAGTTACACCTTATCAGGAATTCAGCATTGGGGCTGAATCAGATACTGATAAAGAAAACACCATCATCAAACCGAGTGTAACATGTTCACTCCCTGGTCGCCATAAGGCTGGCCAGATTAACGAGTGTACAAGATTAAAAGCCTGATAAAGCATAATGTAAAAGTTTCTTTTAGTTTTCCATTAATTACTTGTTAGCTTATCACAAATGGTCTGACCTAGTCAGATAAGTATGGTTATGAATAATTAATCATCAGTCTAAGACTACATCCCACGCTCATGATTATGAGCTTGGACAATAATGCCAGTTCTGTAAGTACAGATGGCTGCCCGGCATGGGAGGCCCACAAGCCTTATTATGTACACCAGTGCCAATAATCAGGATAAAATATAGTTCTTATTAACAATTATAATTACTGGGATATAATCATTCCTTGCACAGGAAACAAAAAACAAAAAACACGTATAGCCTATACGCTTCGGTGTCGTGTGACTATAATCTACAATTGACATGGATTTTTGAAAATAGCCGTGACTAACTTTCTGGTCCTATCGCCTTAGCTCACCGTTCGAATCCCGAGGTGAGCGAAATAAAATTGTTGTTGTTGTTGTTGTTGTTGTTGTTGTTGTTGTTGTTGTATCAAATTTTATTCATCAGATTAACATAAGTTGTACTGATAACGAAATAAAAAAAAAATTGGCCAGTTTTCATTGCCCAATTTTGCAGTATGATTGCTCTGGTGGTTCAATGTTGGTTTAGGTCGCTTTCCCTTGGTCCCTGAAATGGTTATAGCCGCATGCCATATCTCTAATGGTGGGTGTAGACGTTGAACCTCAATGCCATATCTCTAATGGTGGGTGTAGACGTTGAACCTCAATGCCATATCTCTAATGGTGGGTGTAGACGTTGAACCTCAATGCCATATCTCTAATGGTGGGTGTAGACGTTGAACCTCAATGCCATATATCTCTAATGGTGGGTGTAGACGTTGAACCTCAATGTTCATTCATAGGTTTCTGTATGGAATTCCCTTTGTACAATATTTATTTTCACCACATTCAAAGAAATATTCCTTTTTGTAGAAGGATATTTTTTATATAATCATTTGTTTACAAACAATGTAAGATTTCTCTAACTAATCTTTTGGTTTAGGTAAAGAAATCATTACATGGGTAAAATGAACATTGTTGGTAAACATTTACTTATATAACGCATTATTTATCGGATTGTGTGAAATAATTTATTATTTAGAAATGTTTCTAAATAATGATTTGTTTACCTATATAATGCATTTTTTAGCAGAATTTGCACCAAAACAAATGTATTATTTAAAAGATGTTGCTAAATAATGCATTATTTAGGTAAACAACGCATTGTTTTGGGACTCTGCAATTTTCATTATTTAATGGATTCGCAGATACAAGTCGTATTAATATGAGGTTATGTGTAGTGATAAGGACAATTAGAAAATCGTGAGTTTACGCTGTTTTACGATTTTAAAATGAGACAGCTATTTTTTTTCACTCTATTTAAAAAAAAATTTCACAACAGTATGCCTATTAATATACGAAACTGAAACGGTAACGGCTCTGGAAAAGAGGGATCCATCATTATTTCTGCGGGATTGGCGGTATTGCCTTCATAGTAAATAAACATGGAGAACTCGCAAGCTGAAGATGAAGGTTCGTCTAGTCTCCACAGCCACAACGCAGTTTTTGGATATAACTATAAAAAGAAAGCATAGGCCTACTTTTTTTTCTTCTGGCAGAGATACTCAAAACACTGAACATTTCCGCACAAAACTGAACTTGACTTTTTTGTTTGTATTCGGGACGTCACTGACGTTTCATCTTCGAATATGTGGAGTGATTTCTATTGAAAAATAAATAAATAAATAACGCAAATCTTGGATACACACTCTTTGGAAAGGTCTTGCAGTAATTTTTGAAAGCAGTCAAATTATTAAAACCAAGTTTTTAAGCGAATCCTGGAATCCCCTAAATAATGAAAATTCCGATTCCAAAACAATGAATTGTTTATGTAAATGATGCAATATTTAGCTACATCTTCTAAATAATGCATTATTTAGCAAATTCTGCTAAATAATTCATTATATACATGTAGGTAAACAAGTAATTATTTTGGAACACTACGAAATAATGCATTATTTAACACATCCGCTAAAAACTTTAAAATTAAATAGTTCCTTATTTAGCAACAATGCCTTTTTTGTACATCATGATTTATTTACATAAAAAAGTATTGTTTAGGTAAATAATAAGATATTTACGGACAAAACATATTATTTAGAGAAATCTTACATTGTTTGTAAACAATGATTATTTAGAACATATGCTTGCATATAAAGATTGTTTAGCTGGACGTGGTAAAAAGAAACCACCCAAAAAATGGCAAATAAATATTTTATAAATGGAATTCCATATTTCTGCTCCTATGAGACGATGATTCCAAAGGTTGCAAGCGGGCGCCTCAAGCCGCTTAAGTTGGAGCCTGTTTCGTCCAGCACCTCGAGCAGCTATCGAGCTGGAAAAGCGCTGTATATAATATAGCGATAAATTTAGAACCACGAAAGGCTCTGCAGAAGTTATGGACACCGGCCTCACCAAGCTGACCCACATTAAGCGTCGGAGATCGAAGCTCATCAGGATCTCATTAAGGGGTTATGGCTCTAAATAATTATGCCCAGTCATAAAGCTGGCCTTGCGAAAAAGGGATTTGGAAGGTCGTTTGACACGAGGCTAGTTGTGACGCTCGGTGTTTGGCTAGGAGGCTGGTGGCGGAGATTGGGTGATAAGGAGGCGAGAAAAGGCGGACGCGGATGAAGGAAGAGATTATCGAGATAAAGACGTGGACAGTGATGGAGAGATAATGGACGTGGTCCACCCCGACCCTACGCCTAGCCAGTCAATAATAACAGTATGCGCAGAATAAAACAGGTGTTGCCGACACTAGATAACGATTGTATCCATTCAATGTTTGTCGTCAATATAGTGAGTTGACTTTTCAGCCCCGAGAAGCTTTTCAGAGAAATGTAGGTTGAAAACCCTTTAACCTGCTTTTTTGTATCCACTTTAGGTTTGAGCTCTGCCTCATCGTCCAGTCTTGACAATTAATATACAAAGTGACTTGGTGACTCAGTTGACTAAGGACCAGTTTCCTACGCCTGTGTCCCGCAAGGGACTAACCAGTGTGACTTAAGTACCAGACTTTGAGGCCACCGAGGGTTTCTCCGAGTGCTCCGGTTTCCTGCCTCCCTTCAGTCATAGTATTGGATGCAGTCAATCTAAAATTTCAGAAGAAAATCGATTTCTATTCCGTCTCGGTCTCCTAATACTAATAGCGATCTCCCTATCTTTACGCACATGTTACAATGATAGACGAGTGTTTGCTGTGCTCGTGAGAACGTGTGCAGCATGTGAGCGTGTATTTTGGTACAGATCCCCGCGCTTTGGGGTCTCATGGGGGTTTGAGAAAAAAAGAGAGCGTCTGTAGCATCTATGATGATGGTTATGATGATGATTATGATTTTACAGGGGACTGGGCAGATGACGA
Source organism: Oncomelania hupensis (assembly GCA_036898135.1). NCBI lineage: Eukaryota > Metazoa > Mollusca > Gastropoda > Littorinimorpha > Pomatiopsidae > Oncomelania > Oncomelania hupensis. Next base: position 69,511,339 of record CM072517.1, read on the forward strand.
CGACGACGGCGATGAAGATGGCGGCAAAGATGGCGACCGCACGGGGGAGAACTCGTGTCACAAGCAGTCTCAAGTGGCAGCAACTCTTGTATGGTAAGTCTCAATTAATATGACATTATCGTTTTTGTTATTATGTTTTCATTTTTATAGAATTTGTCGTGTTATCTTCTTCTTGTTCTTCTTCTTGTTCTTGTTCTTCTTGTTCTTTTTCTTCTTCTTTTTCTTGTTCTTCTTGTTCTTCTTCTTCTTCTTCTTCTTCTTCTTCTTCTTCTTCTTCTTCTTCTTCTCTCTCTCTCTCTCTCTCTCTCTCTCTCTCTCTCTCTCTCTCTCTGTTATTATGTTTTTATTTTAAAAAAATAAAATTTGTAGTGTTTTCTTCTTCTTCATCTTCTTCTTCTTCTTCTTCTGCTTCTTTCTTTCTTTCTCTCTTTCTCTCTCTCTCTCTCTCTCGTTTCAATCTTCTCTCTCTCTCTCTCTCTCTCCCTCTTCTCTCTCTCCCTCTCCTTCCCAAGAATCTTTCTCTCACCTCGATGAAATTTTGAACCTAAAAGGCAACTACGAAATCTATATGTTAATACATTACCAACGTGAAGTTTTGATGTAAACTGGAAGGTGGGGAAAACTAGGGCACCAAGTGCCTACGTTGTGCTTACGCGCGACTCCGTCTGCCAAAGTTAACCCATTTGCTACCACGACCCCATATATGGGATCACGTGAATCCAATGTGCTCAGTGAGCACATTGGATTCACGTGATCCCATATATGGGGTCGTGGTAGCAAATGGGTTAACGTCTCTCTGTGTCCAAGGTCGTATCCTATCCTATCCTATCCTGTCCCATAACCCGAAGGTCGTTGGGGCACCACAGATGATCGCTTAACCAGCATACTCCATCTTTCTCTGTCCTCAGCAGCCCTCATGGCTTCGCTCAGTGTCAAACCAGTCCATTCTCGAATGTTGTCCTCCCACCTCTTTTTCGGTCTCCCCCTTCTTCTACCTCCTTGCACTGTGCCTTGCAGAATGGTCTTTGCAAGGCCTGATGATCTGGTGACGTGGCCATACCATCGGAGTTTCCGTTTCTTCACCACTGTGAGCAGGTCATCGTGTTGTCCAATGGCTTGTGTGATGGTCTGTCGGACTTCAACGTTGGTGATGTGTTGGGTATAGGAAATGCACAGAAGTCTTCTGTAGCACCTCATCTCCATGCTTTGTATTCTTCGTTGGAGATCTGCTGTGAGGGTCCATGCTTCGCAAGCATATAGGAAGATGGAGATGACCAGAGAGCGCAGCAGTCTTACTTTGGAATGTAGACTGATGGTTCTGTCTTTCCAAATGGGCTTCAACCTTGTCAGGGCAGCAGTTGTTTGTGCGATCCTGGAGAGGACTTCCTGTCGAGACCCATTGTCTGACACAATGGCTCCTAAATATTTGAAGCTGTGCACTGTGTTGAGGGATTGGCCTTGTACTTTGATGTCCGTGTTGATGCCATTGGTGTTGTTGGTCATCATTTTGGTCTTCTCTGCACTTATTTCCATTCCATAAGCTCTGGAGGTGGTGTCAAGCCTCTGTACAAGCTGTTCAAGTTCTTGTTCCTCTCCAGCCAATCCATCAATATCATCCGCAAAACGAAGATTGGAGATTGCTCTGCCCCCTATGCTGACTGTGCCTTCGTGATCTGCAAGAGCATCTGACATGATGCGCTCTAGGAAGATGTTGAAGAGTGTTGGAGAGAGTAGGCATCCTTGACGCACACCGATTGTTGTTCTGAACCAGTTCCCGATGACGCTGTTATGGAGGACTGCACTGGTAGCCTTGTCATACAGGCTTTTGATGACTTCTATAATTTTAGGGCTGATGTTGTACACTTTCATGGTTGCCCATAGAGCTGCATGCCAGACTCGGTCAAATGCCTTCTTGAAGTCTATGAACACATGATATAGATGTTGTTGGTGTTGTAGGTATTTCTCACAGATTATTCTGAGGTTGAAAATCTGTTCAGTGGTACTTCGCCCTGCCATGAATCCTGCTTGTTCTTCAGCTATGATTTGTTCAGCTTGTGGTTTTAACCTGTTGAGTATTATTTTCAGGAGGACCTTGCTGGGATGGCTGATGAGGCTGATGGTCCGGTAATTTTCACACTCCTGAAGGTTACCTTTTTTGGGAAGAGTGATGACAAGCGACTGGGTCCATGGTGTAGGCCATTCCCCACTCTGCCAGATCTTGTTACAGATAATGGTGAGAGCATCAGTCATCGCTTCTCCTCCTGCTTGTAGCAGTTCCGCTGGTATGTTGTCCACTCCCGCTGACTTCCCTTTCTTCAGCGATTGCACTGCTGCCTCAACTTCTTCCCGGAGAATTGGGAGGATTTCTTCTTCTTCTCTGCTCTCGGGACATGCTAGAACTGATGGGTCTCCATTTGGTGTATGGTTGTAAAGGTCAGAGCAGTACTCTGTCCATCTGTCCAAGACTTCTTGTTCTTCTGTAAGGCAAATGCCAGACTTGCTTTGGATAGTGGAGACTTTGGGCTGTTTAACACTTGTCAGCCGCTTCACAGTCTGGTAGGCCTTCTTGCTGTTGTTCTTGTTCAGATTGTTCTCTATTTCCTGGCATTGATCTTCTATCCAGTTCTCCTTTGCTGTGCGCATGCCTTTTCGGATGTCATTGTTGATTTTTCGGTAGACATCAGCTCCCTGTGAGGTGTTCTTTTTCTTTTTTAACTCTCTTCGTTTATCACACAGATCCAAAAGTTCAGGTGTGATCCACGGCTTCTTCTTTGGTCGGTGCTTGCCAAGGATCTCAGTGGCGGCATCTGTTACAGCTGAGTTGAAGGTATTGGTCATGGTGTTGACATCTACTTCGCCTGCCCCCAAAATAAGCAGTGGTGCAAATTTCCCTCCAATTGTGGCCTGAAATATTTTTGCCACCTCCGGGTCTTGCAGTTTGTCCAGGTCGAACTTCAGCCTAGTGCACTTTGCTGTATTTACTCTCTTCAAATGGAGCCGGAAAGACATCACCAAGGTCGTAATACTGTGGTAATCCCGTAAATTTATCTCAGACCAGATCAACACGTTTTAGCATTGCATTCACATTGTTCTATATAATATGTATGAAAGTCGTACTTCACACACGTGGTGTTATGAAATAATTAGCTTTATTCTCAGAAGATTCCTATAAACTTGATATTAGTTTGTAAACGGTTTTTAACTTTTCATTTTCATGTATACACGCATTCATCAAAAGGCCTTTCTTATACAATTAAGTTGAGAGGAGAAATAAACTTGAAATACTCAAGACATAAAATAAATAAAAGTTCAAACACAACACCAATATACGTTTTGCTAATTTTATGTTTTTATACTTTCTCACTCAAGTAATAGAATAATATTTAAAACGGAATTCAAGACAACTATAAGTCCTAAAAAAATAAAATAATAAAGAGCTGAACTAAAATATAATTTTATTTTTCTCTGAAGCAATTCCGTTCCCGGTCTGACAGAAAATTGCATATATCGATTTATGAAAATATTTTATGCATATTTATACTGTTTTCATTCCTGTGTCTAACCGGGCATATAAATAGCTGTGAATAGGTTTTTGCTACTCTATTTCTGTCTTTTTTTGTCATTTGTGTACATAGTTGTAAATAGTTTTTACTTTTATGTCTTTTGGTGTATCGCAGCAAAAGCGATGTTCGATCGAGTGCATGTATTTTTACGTAATGACTATGTAAAGCGTGGTGAGTCTGGTCATAGGCTGGAGTACCCGCTATATAAACCCCCGTTATTATTATTGTTATTATTTACAAAATTAGTAATCAATATTATATTTCAAACAAGTTAATCACAAAAATACATATTCAAATTACCGTGTCTGTCATGAGCAGAATCCAGAATCACCACAGTGAAAAACAGAAGTAGCCTATACACAGTAACACATTATTTCTAAATAGTCGCACGAAATAGGCATTCGCCCTTCTTTTACAGTCTATCTTTCAGTCCACTAATACACCATATTCTAAGTCCTATTTCATTCAATCACAGACACTCTCAGAGGCACACGAGAACAACCCTCTGAAACTGAGCATTGTGGTTTAAAGTCTACACCCACCATCGGCGATATGGCAGACGGGGATAACCATCCCAGGGAAAGAAGGGTAGGGACCTGAATCAACACTGAACCACCAGATCAATCATACTGCTAAAATGGACAGTGAAAATGGCCACTTTTTATATAGCCCACCACGGGATTCGAACCTGGGTCATAGGTGTGCCAGGCGAACGCTCTACCACTTGAGCTATCGCGGTGAGACACAACCTTCTGTTCTCCAAACAGTCTTTATATGGCCGTGTCTCATCACCGAGATATTCCTTAACTAGGAAAGCGAATACATACGCCAATGGCCTATGTCAAAAGCCGTTGCTTGTGTTCTTACTATATAAATATTTACCAATTCACTTTGTGACACATGTTTAATAATTCTGCGCTGTGATGGTGGCAGTGTATGTATGTATGTATGTATGTATGTATGTATGTATGTATGTATGTATGTATGTATGTATGTATGTATGTATGCATGTTGGACGAAGGTTGAAGCCCATTTGGAAAGACAGGACCATCAGTCTACATGTACACTCCAAGGTAAGGCTGCTGCGCTCACTTGTCATGTCCATCTTCCTATACGCTTGCAAAACATGGACCATCACAGCAGATCTACAACAAAGAATACAAAGCATGGAGATGAGGTGCTACGGAAGACTTCTGGGCATTTCCTGTACCCAGCACATCACCAACAACGAAGTCCGACAGACCATCGCACAAGCCATTGGACAACACGATGACATGCTGATAGTGATGAAGAAACGGAAACTTCGATGGTATGGCCACGTCACCAGATCAACAAGCCTTGCAAAGACCATCCTGCAAGGCACGGTGCAAGGAGGCAGAAGAAGAGGGAGACAGAAAAAGAGGTGGGAGGACAACATTCGAGAATGGACAGGCTTGACACTGAGCGAAGCCATGAGGGGTGCTGAGGACAGAGAAAGATGGAGTACGCTGTTTAACGATCATCTGTGGTGCCCCAACGACCTTTGAGTTACGAGATAGGATAGGATTGGATGTAGGGACGTGGAAGAGAGAGAGAGAGAGAGAGAGAGAGAGAGAGAGAGAGAGAGAGAGAGAGAGAGAGAGAGAGAGAGAGAGACTTAGTTATTTGTTCTTATATAGTGTGAGTTACCCCCTTTTTTTTGGTTTATGTTTATTGTATAAAATTATTTTGCTTTCCTCTTAGTTGACTTGTTCACTGTCGAATTTATTGCCTTTAAAACTTTGATGTTGGATTGTATGGCCCAGTTGAGGTTTAATGCCTGCAGAAGCATTTTAGGAAAATAGATCACAATGCATTAACAACATCTCTTAGTTTGCTGCGTTTTCTTTCCATTTACTTCTGTTATCTCCATTGTCTTTTGGGATTTTATAGGTTACCCTGCTTTATTACTGCCCTATTCAGACCTTCTTCTGTCTTCTGGCAAAACTTCTCTTAGATTAAATTTATTAATTTTAATTTAAAAAAAAAACTTATTTAACATAGGCTGTGAACACTGGCCATCTTATCCTATCCTATCCTATCCTATTCCGTAACTCGGAGGTCGTTGGGGCACCACAGATGATCGTTTAACCAGCGTACTCCATCTTGCTCTGTCCTCAGCAATCCTCATGGTTTCGCTCAGTGTCAAGCCAGTCCTTTCTCTAATGTTGTCCTCCCACCTCTTTTTCGGTCTCCCTCTTCTTCTACCTTCTTGCACTCTGCCTTGCAGGATGGTCTTTGCAAGGCCTGATGATCGGTGACGTGGCCATATACCATCTGAGTTTCCGTTTCTTCACCACTGTGAGCAGGTCATCGTGTTGTCCAATGGCTTGGGTGGTGGTCTGTTGGACTTCGTCGTTGGTGTTGTGCTGGGTATAGGAAATGTCCAGAAGTCTTCTGTAGCACCTCATCTCCATGCTTTGTATTCTTCGTTTTAGATCTGTTGGTAGGGTCCATGTTTCGCAAGCGTTTAGGAAGATGGAGATGACAAGTGAGCGTGGCAGCCTTACCTTGGAATGTAGACTGATGGTCTTGTCTTTCCAAATGGGCTTAAACCTTGCCAGGGCAGCAGTTGTTTGTGCTATCCTGGAGAGGACTTCATGTCGGGACCCATAGCCAAATATAACGGCTCCTAAATATTGTTGAGGGATTGGCCTTGGACTTTGATTTCCGTGTTGATGCCATTGGTGCTGTTGGTCATCATTTTGGTCTTCTCTGCACTTATTTCCATTCCATAGGCTCTGAAGGTGCTGTCAAGCCTCTGTACCAGTTATTCAAGTTCTTGTTCCTCTCCAGCCAATCCATCAATGTCATCCACAAAACGAAGGTTGTTATGCACAAAACGAAGGTTAGAAATTGCTGTACCCCCTATGCTGACTGTGCCTTCTTGATCTGCAAGGGCCTCTGACACGAGGCGCTCTAGGAGGATGTTGAAAAGTGTTGGAGAGAGTAGGCATCCTTGACGCATACCGACTGTTGTTCTGAAGCAGATTCCGATGGCGCTGTTTTGGAGGACTTCACTGGTAGCCTTGTCATACAGGCTTTTGATGACTTCAATAATTTTAGGGCTGATGATGTACACTGCGAGGGAGAGGGGATAGACGTCATCCTCATTAAGCTGGCCTAGACCAAAGGGAGCTCCCAAACGCTTCCCTCCCCAACTACCCAAAGGTTAGGAGGACATCTTTACCTTTACCTGTTATTTCGCCTCAGTGGTACGCATATGAACCCGGTCTGCCTGTGAACAGGATTGCTAGGTGACAGGCTGGAATAAGCACATCGACTTAGCTGGCCGCTTCATTTCCTCAACCTGTGGGTATTGATGTCATTTGGTCGATTGGCATTTAAACGACATTGTAAACGGTATTAACCACGTATAATACGTAGGTTTGCATGTGTATTTTATTTCACCCCCATTTTATATTGTCATCGCAAAATTGTATTCTTTTTGCATGGAAAAACGAAGTTTGGAAATTGCTGATAATTTATCTATTAATGCTGACTGTGCCTTCTTGATCATGCAAGGTGCCTCTGACGAGGGCAGGAGGATATTAAAAAATTATGTTTTATGTTGGAATAGGTAGGCATGATGCATACCTAATGTTCTGTGTTCTGAAGCGCAATTCCGATAACGCATTTTTTGGAGGACTTCAAAATGGTAGCTTGTTGTTTGATGACTTCAATAATTTCATAGGCTTTGTTATGTACACTGCGAGGGAGAGGGGATAGACGTCACCTCATGCTGGCCTAGACAAAGGGAGCCCCCCCAACTACCCAAAGGTTAGGAGGACATCTTTACCTTTACCTGTTATTTCGCCTCAGTTTTTATTTTTTTTTTTTTTTTTTAAACATTGTATTTTTTTTTTTATTTTTTTTTATTTTTTTTTTTTTTTTTTTTTTTTTATTTTTTTCTTTTTTTTTTTTTTTTTTTTTTTTTTTTTTATTTTATTTTTATTTTTTATGTTTTATGTTTTTTTTTTTTTGTTTTTTTTTTTTTTTTTTTTTTTTTTTTTTTTTTTTTTTTTATTTTTTTATTTTTTTTTTTTGGATCTTGGTGCTGGCCGATACAGGATCTGATTGAAGCCGCCCGAGGTGCTGGCCGATACAGGTTCTGACTGAAGCCGCCCGAGGTGCTGGCCGATACAGGATCTGACTGAAGCCGCCCGAGGTGCTGGCCGATACAGGATCTGATTGAAGCCGCCCGAGGCGCTGGCCGATACAGGATCTAACTGAAGCCGCCCGAGGTGCTGGCCGATACAGGATCTGATTGAAGCCGCCCGAGGCGCTGGCCGATACAGGATCTAACTGAAGCCGCCCGAGGTGCTGGCCGATACAGGATCTAACTGAAGCCGCCCGAGGTGCTGGCCGATACAGGATCTGACTGAAGCCGCCCGAGGTGCTGGCCGATACAGGATCTGACTGAAGCCGCCCGAGGTGCTGGCCGATACAGGATCTAACTGAAGCCGCCCGAGGTGCTGGCCGATACAGGATCTGATTGAAGCCGCCCGAGGTGCTGGCCGATACAGGATCTGACTGAAGCCGCCCGAGGTGCTGGCCGATACAGGATCTGACTGAAGCCGCCCGAGGTGCTGGCCGATACAGGATCTAACTGAAGCCGCCCGAGGTGCTGGCCGATACAGGATCTGACTGAAGCCGCCCGAGGTGCTGGCCGATACAGGATCTGACTGAAGCCGCCCGAGGTGCTGGCCGATACAGGATCTGACTGAAGCCGCCCGAGGCGCCCACTAGCTGCCTTTGGGCTGATAGCTAGCTCCAAACCGTCGGTCCAGATTCAGGGGTAGGGGGGGGGTGTAATGGAGTGGGGGGGGGAGAAAACTATGACGGCCTACTAGCGCCAAAACCGAGAGTTATTATTATCACTAGATAATTGAAATTATCACGTGTTCTGTGTAATTTACAGAAATATCGGTAATCCGCAGTGTTAATTAATAATTATCATAATTATCAGTATTTGCCACGCTTTCCTAGCGCCAAAACCTGATAATTACAAATGTCATGAGATAATTACAATTATCAAGCGATAATTACAAGTATCACTGAAAATTATAAATATTAATGTAATACTGATGAGCATGCGCGGCCCGATGCGCGATGCGCATGCGCGGCAGCGGCACTGTTCCCAGCACGCCTGGGGTTTTGGCCCTAGTAAAGCGTGGCCAAAACTAAAAATTAGTAAGCTTAATTAACACTGTGAATTACGGTATCTCTGTGAATTACACAGAACATGTGTTAATTACAATTCTCACTGATACATGTAACTTTTGCAGGTTTTGATGCTAGTAAGCCGCCTTACTCAGAATTAAGCATGACCACTGAAAATTATAATTATCAAATGAAAATTTTAATTATTATGTGATAATTACAATTTTCAGTTTTGGCGCATTTCCAGGCGGTTTGAGAGAGACAAAACTAAAAAAATTAAACATGATCACGCGAACATAATTTTATTTGTAAATTTTCAATGATAATTGTAATTATTTCTTGATAATTGTAATTATCCCATGATATTTGTAATTATCACATGATAATTGTAATCATCAGGTTTTGGCGCTAGTAGGCCGCCATACAAAACGTTTAATCAATTTCGCATTCCAAAGTGTACAATAATGGGGTGGCCTCGTGGCGCAATGGATAGGTCGCCGGTTTCCTATGCCGAAGGTCGC